>PRKT01001316.1:7231-31585 GCA_003671525.1 Saccostrea glomerata | reverse complement strand
CAGGATTTAACTGTCTTTCATTTTTACATTATAATTTAATTTAAACCCTCTAAAAATTCTAAATGGAAAAAAGTAGACAGTAATTTTTGGTCTAGTTATTTTTTATCATAACCCCTTGTAAAATATATGAAATATCGTAAACGGTTTTTATAATAAAAAATTACAACAAATTCTTGCTGCAAGTTTTACGCAATTTTGAGAATAGCTGAAATTATGACATCACTGATTATATCATCAGTTACTTCCTGGTTTATTAAAATTTTCCCGATATTCTGCAACATAATAATTTTAGATCAATATGCTTAACTATAGTGCTTTGTTTTTTTTTTTTATATCATGCTTGATATTCAGATTATGCCCATTTAGATGTGTGACATATATTGTGAAACACCCTGTACATGTAAATATAAACAATAAAATGTCTCTCTTTGTTTCATATTACTGGAATGAACGGTCGCAGCTATTGCAGAAAAAATTTACATAACCCGCTTACGCGGTTTTAATGTTTAGAAAGGACAATATTTTTACATCATATAACGTGATCTGATGCCTTGTGTGAATAAAAAATCATTTAAGAATATTGTACCAACACTTAATAATATAGTGCCAAGTGTTGCCTCAATAGTACTTATACTGAGATAGCATTTCATGTACTTTATTGTTGACATGTTGAAAATTCTTCAGACTACCTGCCTTGCACTTCATCATTTTTTCAAATATCATATTGTAAAGTACATGGGCTTTTCATAAAATATTTCTCTTCTTTATAAATCAACAACCAATTAAAAGAATATACAGGGAAGTTGTGCTTTATAAAAAAACAAATATTTCGAGAATAGTCACTGTGTCCTTATAATTCATTCATACATATATTGCAGTAAAAGCTGCTAGCTGCTGCATGCAAGCAGTTGCACACCTTCTAAATTTAATTTGAAGTCATTCTGAGCATTTTTATATATGCATATTACATGCAAACTTACAAAGTATCATAAATTAATGTTGACACTTACAGATGTGCGCCAAAAATGAAGATAATTTTTTCCCCCTATAAATATCATTGAAAACATCTTGTTAAATTACAGGGTACAGGTATTACAAAAATTCTTAGTTGACAGATTTTGCAACAAATTTCTTAAAATTCTGATAATCCAAAAAAATTGCTGTAGTTGATAAAAACAAGTTGGACAAATATTGACCATTTGCCAGTGATTTTACAAAATGTTGTTTTCAATGAATTTTATAGAGAAAAAAAATTAATAAAATTATTTTTACTTTTGACACGGACCTATACCTTGCTCAACATTTTTAAATAATTTTTTCTTTCTAGTTTAGACCCATGGTAAATTTTTAAAAAGTATTGAAGTATTTAAATAGTCTTTATCTTTCTCCATAGATCTCGATGATTGGATTTTTAGTTCACAGTCTGACTTAAAAAACCTATACTAGCTCCTCTTTATTTTGATTGTCATACTACAATCAAAATGAAAAGGTGCTAGTAAAGGTTTGATTTTGATCAGACTGTTCAGTTCATAAATGTCATCAAGTTATCTGGTAAAAGATAATGAGTTTTCTGTACTTCTCTGAGCACATAAATGTACATAAAATGTTGCAAATAAGTTTGTTCATATGCAACAGTTAAAAAATTATTATTGATTATATTATGAGACAACCACTCAATATACCAGGGGCTTGCAATATTTTCGGGATAGATTATTTTCATCAATTAAAGATATTGACAAGCAAAAAAAAGTGATTATTTGTTTTCAGCCCAACTACGGTTGGACAATTAATTTTAACATTTACAAAGGCTAGTTAATTTATTCAAAATTCTGTTAGGCTTCCCCTCAGAATAAAATGGATGTCCTCTTTTAATGGAAAGTACAGTATATCAGGGAGTTGCATATAAACATACTAATTAGCTACATTGCGTAAAAGACGATTAAAAAAAACAAGAGGCCCACTGGCCTTATAGGTCACCTGAGTATCATGCAACAACTTTCAAACAATTAAAATTGGTTCATGTTTTAAACCAGAGGCCATGAAATTCACAATTTACAATTTTGAAAGAGGCAACATTGCTTATTATAAACTTAGCATGCTTACTCTATTTACCTAATCCCAGATGTAGATCAGAGTAACAAAGAGAAAATGCACTTCCACTGTATAACCAGTTGTGCACCTCATCCCAAAGGAACCACTGACCCTGGGGCCACATAATTCAAAATTTTGCAAATTTTATCATAAAATGGTTGATTAAAACTAAAGAGCAGATATCAAAGCATTGATTTATTTTCAGACTATGACCCCCCCCCCCCCGACCAGGGGGCATAAAAAAAAACCATTTTGCTAGATGCACCTTTCTTCATCATAAATATATATACTTGGATCATTGGCATAAAATCCAGGAGCAAAGGAAAAGATTTTCAAAGAATTAATGCATTTTCACTATATAATAAATAGAGCCCCGCCCTAACACCAGAACCCCTGATCTTGGGGCCATAAAATTCACAATTTTAGAAGAGGCACTCTTTCTTAACATAACTATGTACTTAATTAGTTTATTTAATAGCCAGAAGCAGAGAAGAAGATTTTCAAAGAATTAATGCATTTCACTATCTAATCAATAGAGCCCCGCCCTAACACTATAACCCCTGATCCTGGGGCCATGAAATTCACAATTTTGGAAGTGGCACTCTTGCGCATCATAACTATGTGTTTAATTAGTTCATTTGATACCCAGAAGCAGAGAAGAAGATTTTCAAACAATTAATGCATTTTCACTATATGTTCAATAGAGCCCTGCCCTAACCCCCTGACCCTGGGGCCATAAAATTCACAATTTTGGTAGAGGCACTCTTGCTCAACATAACTATGTACTAAGTTAGTTTACTTAATACCCAAGAGCAGAGAAGAAGATTTTCAAAGAAATAATGCATTTTCACTATATAATCTATATAGCCCCGCCCTAGCACAAAACACCCTGACGCTAGGGCCATGAATTTCACAATTTTGGTAGAGGACTCAATGCTGATTACAGTCATGCCAACAGTTTTCCTGCTTGATGTCCAGGATTAAAGAAAAAGATTTTTGAAGATTGCAATAATTTTGGTGGTTTTGGCCCCATCCCTCAGGCCCCAGGGGGGCGGGGACCATAAAATTCATAATTTTTGTAGAGGCACTCTTGCTCAACATAACTATGTACTTAGTTAGTTTACTTAATACCCAAGAGCAGAGAAGAAGATTTTCAAAGAATGAATGCATTTTCATTATATGATCAATAGAGCCCTGCCCTAACCCCCTAACCCTGGAGCCATAAAATTCACAATTTTGGTAGAGGCACTCTTGCTCAACATAACTATGTACTTAGTTAGTTTACTTAATACCAAAGAGCAGAGAAGAAGATTTTCAAAGAATAAATGCATTTTCACTATATGATCAATAGAGCCCCACCCTAACACCAGAACCCCTGACACTGGGGCCATAAAATTCACAATTTTGGTAGAGGCACTCTTGCTCAACATAACTAAGTACTTAGTTAGTTTACTTAAGGTATCCGACCCATATTAGGACCAAAATTTCTAACCTTAAATATCAATTGTTTGTAAAATATCCTGATATTATTGTGAAGCATTTTAAAGTAGAAAAGGATTTACCAAGAGAAATTTTCAAAAATTTTATAACCTAAGCAGAAATTAATTATTGAAGATTGCATTGAAGTCTATGGAAGGAAGTAAGTTTTATAAGATAAAAAAATAAATACTATAAATATCAAAAAATGCTGTGGTGGAAAGATGTATTTAATCATTGGGAATAGAAAAACGATTAGAAATAATTTTTTTTACCAGACAAATTTCTTAAAATTAATTTTTATTGAGTAAAATCAAAGGGAAATAACTCGTCAAGGGCAGGAAAAGGTCATAAATTAGGACATGTCCCACTCTTCCATTCTTATACTAAAAGAAGAAAATTAGTTCTAACTACACTGATTATTCGGCCCATACATATTTATTATGCTTTCTATATAGCCCCGCCCTAGCACAAAAACCTCTGACCCTGAGGCCATGAATTTCACAATTTTGGTAGAGGACTCAGTGCTGATTACAGTCATGCCAACAGTTTTCCTGCTTGATGTCCAGGAGTAAAGAAGAAGATTTTTAAAGATTGCAATAATTTTGGTGGTTTTGGCCCCACCCCTCAGGCCCCAGGTCACCTGAGTTACTCTAAAAATAGAAAATTTATATGAAATTTTATTTCATTTCTTCTACAGAAATGGAGCATGAATTAAAGTTACAGTGTATGTGCAGACTGTTTGGTGTAAAAATCCCTGTGAATTCAAAATCCCATCCCAAAGAAAACTTCTAGACTGCCATTACCTCCCTTTACAACATTGACATTGACAGTGACTCTGACAATATTCATCCTTCTAGAATTTGCACCGCGTGTAGACTACGACTGACAAGACACAGCCAAGCTGAAGATGACATTATTGTTAATTTACCTGTTTTGCATGAATTTTTGCCTTATTCAGACAGTTGTGACATTTGTTTTGTAAAACCTGGCAGACCAAAGAAAATATTAAAGAGAAAGCTTATTAAAGTCCCATCACAGTCCAAAAAGAACAGTTTCATCCGACAAGAGCACTCTTATCACAGCGCGGACAAAGACAAGTCAAGACCTTCGACAGAGACAATAGACACCACATCCTCTGACTGTCCTTCATCTTCATCCTCATTTTGTCCAATTGTAAATAAGTCCACTGTTTGTGTAGATCATCCATCGGGTTCATCATCATGCTCCATTTGTCCCCCTGTATACATGTATAGTTCCCCTTTTCCTCATGTAGATAAATTGTCAATTGTTGATGATTCTTCTTCTGCTTCTGCATCTGAAACGTTCAAAAATGTTGTTATTAGAAATATTCCTGTGGAACGCTCCTGCAATGCAGAAGTTGCACAATCTTTTATGTGTACAGTTTGTAGAGGTGTCCCAGTTGACCCCTACATTTCAAAGTGTAATCACATTTTTTGTAAGGAATGCATTTTGGTTGGTTTGCTTTGTCAAGTGCATGTCCTGTTTGTAGATCTTTACTTGACAAGAGTGAGGTGTCCCCCCTCCATGGTCAGCTTCTCCAAATTTATGATACATTGTTAGTGCATTGTATTCATGCAAATTGTTCAAATTCACCGTTGATTAGAAATATAGATGAATATAAAAGTACCTGTTCAATGAGAGCCACAAAATTTTTGTATGATGTCACAACCAAACCCAAGGTGTTTAAATTACCTCTTCATTCTGTCTCTGCTAAGCATACACGTCATAAACGTCTGAAACCTCTTATATCTCAAGTCAATGAATTTTGTACAATGCAAGAAGAGAACAAGTCTGATGTTTTGTTTTTTATGTTAAAAGACCATTTGAGGGATATTAATGATCCACGTTGGAAGCAAGTTGAGAATTTGTGGCTTGGAAATGATAACACTCTGTCTCCAGAACAGTGTCTTGCTATTCGAGTTGATCTTTTACAAAGTAAGGGACAATATAGATCCTAGTATGATTTTCTTTCCCAAAACAATGTTCATGTTTTTCAAGCCCCATGTACAATGGAAAGTTGTGAGAGTTTGTTTATGCCCTCTGCGGCTATTTTTCAAGTTGTTAATGATGAGGGCAATGTACTATTTCAAAACTCTGAAAACCCTCACACAGAGCCTCTCAATATCAATGAATATTTTATGGCAGGTTTTGTGGAGTTGGCAACTCCAAACTGTATGGGAGCTACGTTTTCATATTTTGAAGCTCTTTCTGTTACCCTGCAAGAACTAGAGTTTGAAATTACAAATAGTTTTAAAAAACTGGGTTAAACATTGAGATTGTCCTTTTTCATACAACTGTTAAAGATGGGTGTGACGGAATGGGTGAAGTTTCTGTTTATAGAGAAAAAGATTACAAAATGTTGCCAGACAAAGCTTTTAGATTTTCTTTCTGTATTGTCAAAATTGAAGCAGAATATCAAGGCAAAATGTATGACGTTTTTAATGAGCTATTGCCAAATAGTGTAAGAACAAATATACCACTTTTCGAATCTATTTCGGATGAAAACAATCATGTGTCAAATGTTGTCTGTATTTTACCAATTGAAAACGAAAGGGAAATTTTGATGCAAAATCGCATGCATGTTAGAACAAAACAGGGTTGGATGTTCCATAAATTTTCATTTTTCAATTCTATGGTTGATGAAAAGAGAGATAGGGGAGACTCTGGTCTTCAGGGTAGTGGATCAAAATATTTATGTATATTATGTGATGCAGATAAACAATCTGCAAAAGAATGTCTTGGATCTTTTGTTATTAACACATGCAGATATTAATTCAGGACAGTTTTTTAAAGAAAGTTATTGTTCGAAAAAAAGCTGGTGTTACTAAATGGGAGCTTACACAAGATGTCAAACCATTAGTTCAAAATGCAGAGTCTTTGTTTGATAATCATATGAAATGTAACTGTGGTATTTATCCCCAGCTTATAATGCCTGGTAATTATGCCAGAACCCTTTTTGAAACGCCTCATTCTGTTTTGTTGGCACTTATTTCAGATTCTGTCAGAAAAGAAAATCTGTCTTCTGTTGTGGATATATGTTTTAACCTTAGGAAGGTTTATAGATGTAAGGATCCTCAGAAAGAATGTCCATCAGATGGAAAAAATTACAAAAAAAATATGCTGAAATGGGGACTCTTTTACTTGAAAATTTTGATTATGTAGAGTGGCCTAATTATTTACATAAAGTTATTGAACATGTTCAGCAACTTATAGAAGACCCAAATAGGCCTGGGTCAAAAGGGGCTTTTAGTAGTGAGGGCAATGAGGCAGACAACAAACGTTTTAGACATTTTAGAAAAAATCTCTCTCGACGTAGAAACACCTATGGCAGTTTGTGTGATGTTTTAAAACTTCATTGGCTTTACAGTAGCAAGGCTCTTATTAAGCTTGCTGAGGTTGAGCACAAGAAAATTCGCTGTTCTTTGTGTTTTACTTGTGGTCATAATAAGAGAACTTGTCCACTTCTAAATACTAGTTTGTAAATCTTCAAATGAATATTTCACTACAATATGATCGTGCAGAGCATTTTATTTTATTTAATAACTTTGTTCATGATCATAATAGATTTCTTTTGCAAATTTTCAAATTTATACCTTTACATGTACATGTTACATGTATTTGAACCAAATTATGTAACATTTTATGTGTTAGTAAGGAGTAGTTTACATGCACATAACAAGTTTGTATATAAAAATATATATATATGTAAATAGATCAATGTATATAGATCAATACGACACAATACTCAGCAACTTAGCTTCTTGTATGCATTTAGTTCAATGTGCCTGTCCTATAGTTATAAATTCATATGATCATACAAAAAGATATCAATATATGCACATTGAAACACTATAATGATTTTATATCTTTGTTCAGTTAATAACAAGAAAAAAACCAACAGGAGGTGCTATCTACAGTAAAAGCCCTTTAAACAATTGTTTCACGTAGTTCAATACAGAAAAAGCATGGATAATAAATAACAAGAGGTGTTTGTGCTTATGCCCCTCCTCCCCCCAAAATTGATTTTTTTTAAGTCCAAAAGGGCATAACTCTGTCAAAAATGGCACGATTCTACCCAAAACAGAACTTGACTAAGATATTTATCTGATAAATTTGTATACCAAATTTCATCTCAGTAAGTGCAACCTCTGCAAAGAAAATGAACGGAAACTGCAAATAATTGGAATTTTTCAAAGTCTAAGGGAGTCTAAGGGATATAACTGTCAAAAATGGTGCGATCGTACCCAAAACAGCATTGACCTAGATATACCTCTTATAAATCTGTATGCTAAATTTCATATGTGTAACATGTATGTGCAACGGTTGCGAAGAAAATGAATGGAAACTAAGTGGACCGACAGACAGCAGCAAAGCAATATATGGTGGTATGCATTAAAATGCATAGCACATATGCAAAATACACAGTAAAAATAATCAGGTGAGAGATTTCCTCTTCTTACCTCTGGATGTCTTAGAACAAGTAGTGCAAATAAATCTTTTACGACTCATGTCGATATCTTAAACTCCAACACAAAATTGATGTAACCATCTTTTACAAGTACCCTCACACTGAATCCAAGATATTGGAGATGTTTCAGTTGATTCAATAATTCTACAATCATTTTCAAAATCACATGGACTTGGTACCATTGGCTTACTAATAAAAACAAAATATTGCAAATGCATACCACCACATATCATCAAACAATCATCAGACAGTGTACATACTGAATGACCAGCTGATCTAAAAGACTGGTCAAACTTTTAAATATCTTCACATGAAAATGTTTCTACATTTAATATTGAAACAGAATTTCTGCCTTGAAGATTATTGTCATCCACCCCTCCAACAACAAATATGTATGGGCCAATCACTCCTGTTGAATGGTATGAAACACCAACAACAGGAGAATTGGCAAATATTAGAATTTCTGTGTGAAAATGCTTGTCAGAATCCATCTTCAAAATAAGTACATTTGATAACGGTATTCTGTGAAGATCATTATCAGTCTTTGTAACACCGCCAATATACACAATAGACCCCATACCTTTGATATCCGTAATGTTGGCAGTGTGGTAAGCTCTTGGCTCAGGTCCAGACACAGAAAGTTTGGTCCAAAAGAGACTTTCAAAATCAAACATATAAAAACTACTATCATTGGTTACATTTGTAAATAAAGATGAACCAACACATGTATTTCTGTTTGGAAAACAAACGCCACCATGTAAAATGACACAAGAATCAAACATATGTGTAAGTGTATGTCCACACCTACCGGAGGGAATTTCACCCCCTAATTCTCGCAAAGAAATGCCACCTGGTGGTTGTACAATTTAAACTACACCTTTCTTGTCATTTAATTTGACAATATACAATTCATTTGACATAGAAAACATGACAAATTGAGACCACCCTAAACAAATAAACAATTCTGAGGTGTAATATAAAAACCAGCACTTGACTGCAAGTGTGGAAACTGGCCACCTGAAAGCTTAATTTCAGATATATTATCAACATTGACATCATTGTCATCAACATCAAAGGATACTTTGTATACACATGTAATTTGTTTGACATACTCCAAGTGCTCCCTTGCCCTCGTCTGGCACCACCAAACTATGAACAAGTATAACTATTGATATGTAACGAAACATGCCCTTCTGGTGGAAAATAATTCAATTCATCTACTGCGTCACTTTTTCTTGTAATTCTTCGCAAAGGATTCGTTGAATGTGATTTAAAAGGCAATGCATGGAATTGTTTGTAAATACTCATCATGTACAGTTAATGTATAAAATATAAATGAAGGAAAAACAAAAACTCCTGAACAGGATAAATAAACAGGAAACAGAAGAGGTTTTTCTACCTAGGGACCCATCACCATGAGTATACATGCATAAATACTGTAATGATAGAATGTGTTCTTAAATATACATATTTGAATTATGTATTTTAAGGACAGATGATACAAACAAAAAATTGGTTGGCTGGATTTGTATATATATTATGGCCTTATTTCATTGCAAATGATGCAAATAATAAATTTCTAGAATATAAAGAAATTGTAAACCTTCTGTGATGCTCAAAAGTCTGCCCGTCTGAAACCATCCTTATTAATCTTTACAAATATTTTTCACTTTAAATTCCATTGTTGTCCAAATTTGAATAAAAAGTTAAAAACTACGCGGTGAACGGAATTCTTTTTATTCATTTAAAGATGAATCAAGTTGTCATTTTCAAATTCTTTGACAAAAGTTTGTTTGTATCATCTGTCCTTAAACATGTTAAAAATTTACTGAGGATTAAACAAAAATGCAAATAAAGGCTGCATAATGAGAAATGCAACTTACCAACATGTAGGTTAATTACTGTTTTTATACAGTATGCAGTACAGCTGCTTATAACTTTATAACTATAAAGAGTGATGGATTGGCACTATTTTCTACAAGAAAATATAACTAATCAACATCATTGCATCATGCATGTGCATCAATGCACTTTTATTTTTCGAAAATCGAAAGTAATACACCTTTCTTACTAATTATCATGCAACCTCCTAAAAAATACACTCTCCTGAACACTTTTAAATAAAATCAACAAAATATAACCTACCTTGTACATAACTGGAGCTTAAAAAACAATCGAGAGGTGTCTAGCACGACAAATTTATTATGATGACGCCGAGACCGGAAGTGTAGAAGTTATCGTTCTTATAACCGGAAATAAGGCACGGATTATTGCCCTTAGACATGAATTATCGTTCTTAGCAGGAGACGCCATATATAGCGGAAGTTTGATAGTGTCTTGATTGAGGATTTTTGAAGTTTATTTGTCCCTTCTAGAGCTATCGGAATCAGCATTGCATCCTTAAACGTCAACTGTCGGATGCAGTTTTTATATCCTTCAGCATCTGAACGATATTGCGCAGTCTAGATTGTTCGCGATGTGCTTGTTTTTGTTTTTGACTAATGCTGTCGCTCAGTTTCCTTTTTCGAATTTTTTTTGGAGGTTTAGTTCAACATGTCACCGAAGGTATTAGATTCCGGCCAATGATCTGGGTTTTGTGTTTAGTGTTCCTGTACGATCCAGTCCCGATCCCCACTCGTTGTTATATGTGGTCTCTACAAAGGTTGTGGACTGGTTAGCGGTCCTCAGCTTTTCTAAGAAGATAGGGACTTGAACACACTTGTTTGCAAGGATATCTGCCATGACCTCCTTTTTTGTCGAGTCCCATTGTTCGTTTGTTTTAATTTTTTTCCATAGACGCAGGACAGAAAGTGCGTCATCTGCGTCTTTTATGGTATTTGCTGCCTCCAAGTCGCCACAACGCAGTGCTTTTGTATAATGAAAAGCATGTTGAGCAGACTTAAGTTTGACGCCACAGAAATCCAACTCGCACGTTTAAAAAATTTGAAAGGATATCATCAGCTCCACAAAAAGGTGAGGTTCATAGTGGTGGCATGATTTGTCGGTAGGGGCATGTCCGCCTTATAATGTCATCAGGGGACTCCTTATATTGCACTTTACATCAGTAGGGATACCAGAGGTCTCCTTATATTGAACATGAGTAGGAGGACCAGAGGTCTCCTTATATTGTACATCAGTAGGGGGACCAGGGGACACCTTATATTTTACATCACTAGGGGGACCAGAGGTCACCATATATTGTATACCAGCTGTAGGGGGACCAGGGGTCACCTTATATTGTACATCAGCCAGCAGGGGGACCAGAGGACACCTTATATTTTACATCAATAAGATGACCAGAGGACACCTTATATTGTACATCAATAAAAAGACTTGAGGACACCTTATATTGTACATCAATAAAAAGACCATAGGTCACCTATATTGTACATCATTAGGGGGTTTAGAGGTCATCTTATATTGTACATCAGTAGGAGGACCAGAGGTCACCTTATGTTGTACATCAGTAGGAGGACAAGAGGACACCTTATATTGAACATCAGTAGGATAGGACAAGAGGACACCTTATATTGAACATCAGTAGGAGAGGACAAGAGGACACCTTATATTGAACATCAATAAGGAGACCAGAGGTCATCTTATACGAGGGCTGTTCAATAAATGATATCCTCGGTGCTCGAAAACAAGCATAAGACACTTATAAATAATTTAGTACTGTAATAATGATTTAACCTAATATTATCTTTTAATTAAAACACATGTCCGTAACATTTTTTATCCAAATTTTCATTGTTTTAAGAACTCATTTTTGGGTATGACCCTTAGTATACTATATTATGGCAGATCTGAAGGGCGTGCGGGTTTGGACGCTTCATGATCTAATGTAGTAGATTACTGATTTTCATTAACCTTTTAATTTTTTTTGCAAAAAAGAAATATACTTTCTAGATTTCCCCAGAAATTAAACTGCATCCGCCAATACGAATTTGAACAACAAGACCATATACATTTTAGAAAATTGCGTATATAAATCTAACATTTGCATATAAAATTTGTTTTGTTGCAATTCTCAGCTCTTCTCAGACCTTTGCTGTTTTTGTCAAGTACATCTTATTGTAAATTTTGAGGGTTTTAAGCAATAGATTCAAGTTTCATTATTTGTTTGAAATTCAAACAAAAGTGGATAACTACAATTACTGATTTTTTAATAATTGAGCAATGGTGCTTTTATTTCAAAATTGAGGATGTCATGGCCTCTGGTTTAAAGTGCAAACCAAATTCAATTGTTTTAAAGTCTTTTACATGATGTTCAGATGACCTATAAGACCCAAGGACCCCTTGTCGTGTTCTTATAAGAGAACCTATAGTATCCCGTTAATATGCACGTTATCTGATCGTTGATGCCTTATCTCTGCATTCAAATAAATTTCATTTTATTTCTAGTTTCCTTAAAAATGTACAACAATGGGGACCCCTTAGTCCCTATTTATGTACAATAAAAGGTGACCTCTGATCCCCCTTGTTAATATATAAAGTGACTTTAGGTCACCATAATGATCTACAACATAAGATGCCCTCACCCCCTATTGATGTATAAGATGGACCTCTGTTTCCCCTTATGATGTACAATATAATCTGACGTCTTGTCTTGTACAGTATAAGGTGACCTCTGGTCCGCTTTCTGTTGTACAATATAAAGGTGACCTTCATAATGAAATAAAATATAAAGTGACTTTTGTTCAACATCTTGATGTACAATATTAGTTTACTTCTGGTTCACCTAGTGACGAACGTTAAAACTGACCTGAAGGCTCTGTCCCCCTACTGATGTACAATATAAGGTGATCTCTGGTCCCCCTACTGATGTACAATATAAGATATCCTCTGGTCCCCCTACGGATGTACAATATCCGTGGCCACTGGTCCCCCTACTGATGTACAAATATATGATAACCTCTGGTCCCCCAATTAATGTAAAGTGCAATATAAGTTGTTCTCTGGTCACCTTACAGATGTTCAATATAAGGTGACCTCTGGTCCCCCTACTGATGTACAATATAAGGTGTTCTCTGGTCCCCCACTGATGTAAAGTGCAATATAAGGTGTCCTCTGGTCCCCTTTCTGATGTACAACACATATATGATGACACCTCGTCCCCCTACTGATGTGCAATATAAGGTGGCATCTGGCCCCCCATGTGTAGAACAGAAGATGACATTTGGTTTCCCGTTTAATGTACAATATAAGATGCCCTATGGTCGCCCTTAAAATGTACAATATAAAGTGACCTCAGGTCTTATTATATTTTTGTTACCTCTGGTATTCGCATAAAGATTATGGGAACAAGTAGAAGGCTTATATTGTACATCAATAAGGATTTTATACTTCACAAATTGCAGTATATGAATGAGACAAAGGTAATTGTATGTTGTACATTATTACGATGAGACTGAGATCTGCAAATGCAGAGACTGGACGTTGTTTACTCTGAGTCGCTTACTATTAGTAAAGAGAACAGAGGTAAGCCACTATGTTAAATAGATACTATAACCTTACATTGAATAATAAAATTATAAGGGAGAACACAGGTAATCCAACATAATCAATAAATGTTAAACTCTTATATATCTTATTATTCTGCAGTTAATGCTGCTCAGCAACCCCGCTCCCTCTTTCGTTTCTAATACCCATCAGATGGTTATTCCTTTGACAAAAATATTTTTTCTTTTTTTTTTTTTACACTGTAAAGGCTTCGCGGTAATACGATTTATTCTATTTTCACTTTACGTATGCAACGCACTACATTTTGTAGCAAAGTAAACAGGCCCGATAGTCGTGAACTGAGCAGGGGACCTAAGGTCCTAGTTGAGCGTTCGTTTAATCATTCTGCTGGTCACTTCTCCGCCGCCATATTGAATGCAGTGCTGCAGTTGATGAAACTGGAGTTGGTCAGAAAAAACGATTTGTTTGGATGTTAATATAGCAGAGGAAAGTTAGTTGCGTACAGAGTCGGGTGGTAATGACTGATGGACGATGTCTGTATCAGATGTTAGAGTGTAGGGTCTTCATTTATGTGGCTGTTCCAATTTCTCGACGTGATTCAGATGGGTTGTTTACGGAGGTGGATTTCCTGGTCTCGCGAGGCCTTGATGATAAGGACAGCGTTGTGCTAGTGACTTGCTTTTGATTTGAAGATAATTCATTACATTCTTTGTTATAAGAAAGATATGGAGATAACGAACAGTATTCAATATCAAAGTCAAAAATAAAAAAAAAATATATATCATATTTGATTACTTAATAAACAATTAAAGAAAACATCTCTTTTTGTCTTTATTGTATTTATATGCCACTCATTTACATGCAAGTTCATGAAGTTGTCATTTGACCTTTCAGTTACGTATTACTTCAATAGAGAAATACACATGTATACATACCATGGATATTACCATGATGTCTTAAACTTTAAAATGGTTAGCTTTCGTTTTTTTTTTTGTTATCCTCATTAAGAGCAATTCAGATTCTTGCTTAGTAGATCAAAAGATTGTTAAAAAAATCCATTTTGCTTGTAAGTTTCCGGAATTTTCAAGTTAAATTAAATTTCATTTCAATGCTGTGCTTTTCAAAATAGTCTCAGTTCCCCACATTAAAAAAAAATTATACTTCTCAGTTGATTCGATACACAAGAGCATGTTCTATGCATTTACAATTTTTAAAACGAGATAAATTATTGACAGACAATTTAAAGATAATAAGTAGTGATCAAATTCACTAAAATATATAAACAAGACAAACAAATTGAGTAGGGCATAAAACAAATAACTCTGGAAATTTCAGGGGAAGGATAAGGTGGAGCAAGCATCCTCTGCTGAATTGGTACATGTAGATAGTTTATTCTTTTCTCACATAATCCGTCCATATGCGCTACATTATTATCAAAATAACTGGAAAATGTCGTAGTATTTTGTTTATGATACGTCTAGTTGACAAACCAACACAGTTAAGTCTTAATAAACAGCTTGAAACCTCCCTGGGATCCAAATATATAGTCTAAAAAATGTCTTTTCAATCTGTCGCTCAAGACAAGGTTTGGACCATTGAATAAAACACAGCTATTACATTTCGTGCTAAACATTAAGACTTTTACTTGTAACAATACATTCATGTATTGAATTTTCACGCTTTAATATATTTGTCTAAAGTGAAATTTCAAAAAAAAATCAGGAAGAAATGTAAAATAACTTTGTCGCAAAACTTGTGTAATTTACATTATCAAAACCTTATTATTAGTGAAAACAGCATAAAAGGGTACCTAAACATACAACATCTACTAGATTATTAAACAAAGTCCATATAAAGAGACTAGAATAAAAGAAAAGTTATATGACAGAATACGTAAAAACAAACTCGTCTTGTATCCAGAGGTGAGTAGTTTGTATTTAGGCTGTATTTAACGAGTATTTCTGTAATTGCATATTAATTTATTTATTTTTCCTGACGTATCAAACACGTAAAACATCAAAACGAGCATTGATCTGTGTGAATACACATTTTACACCAACAAAACTTAGTAAAAGTAGTTTACCTTATGTAATTCACAATATAAATTTACAGTTTTTATCAGTATGAAACATATATGGTACCTGTCTTGCAATTAAGACGCCGGAACCACGCAGGAAACGTAATTGTTTGGGTTTTTTTTTCTTGATAGCATCCTCACATCATCTTCAATTTCGATGTAGATCTGATGCAGAAGCGACATAATATATTATATGATTAATATAGGGTTATTGAACTTATATTTGTGAATATTGGCACGAGTTGGCTGTACAAATACACAAGCTTGCGAGCGCATAGTTAGGGTCTAATATTTTGGAAAAAATAGCAAATGTTTTGTTTGCTTAAAAACATTAACTTTCAACCAAAATAATGACGTCTAGACGCATTATGAGAATTGGTGTGTAGTCAAATTCAGTTTATACCCAAAGACCGAACACGTGGTATGAAGCACCTCATCCATGCCAGCACCCGACTCAGTGACAGGTTTTATTTACATAATGACCATAGGATTTACGTAAAAGCTGTTATTATACGAGGTTAAAAAGCCTCAAGCAGGTAAGCCACATATTGAATGATACTAGCAGTCAATAAATTACAAAATAATTATTCAATTCTTACGATAATCAATCACTTAAATACATACCTATTTAATGTATTTTGGAAATTGATGTCATCTTAAGCTCTATCCTCACCTTTAATTAATAACAAAGAAAGTGGTAGTTTGTTCATAAAACACCCATATACTAACTTTTTATGATCATTTAATTCGAGGAGCGCTACTACAGTTACACAGTGAAGGATGTAGTATTACCGAAGAAATGCTGGGTTGTTATAGACTGCATGCTCTGATTATTTACTGTTCTTTAATATCAGTTACGTGGTAATATAAAAAGAATGTGAGGATGATTCCATTACATTTAATGTACTTTTATGTAAGATGGGACATATATTTTTTTTTACAACAAATAAATAAACAAGTATAAAATTTACAAAGAAGATGATTACCGAATAGGCCAGTTCTTGAATATATTTATTCACAAAAATTCTACAATCATAAGGGTAAGTTTCTAATTATGACTTATTCGGTACACTAGAGCTTGCTCCGTCTACGATCATGTTTCAAAAAGGCAAGATACTGCTAAAACAAAAACGATGCATCAAGGTTTTCAACAGTCTCAATTAAAGTCATCATTTCGAATATTTCTAGTTCATTACACTTACTTTGTAAGCAACTATAGCTATTTTTAAGGTCTTCCGTCTTCAAGGAAAACCTTATAGTGATTCTACTGTTTCTTATTATTATTAGGTCTTTCCACCTTTCTGTGGAAAGACCTATTGAAATGCTTATTAGGTCTTTCCACCTTTCTGTGGAAAGACCTATTGATATTCTTCTGTTTATTATTCTTTTTTCTTTTTTTTATTATTTTTCCGCCGCATGTTTTTTTGTTTGAAGATATATCGAAAAGATTTATAGTTCATAGGAATGTACTCCATCAAAGATGTTTGCAGTTGACCCTGCGTAAATGAACCTTGACCTCTTTCGAAGTTATTGCCCCTTTCGCAAGAAATGCTTGTTATCGCTACTCCTCAGAAACCGTAAACCGCAGAGGTATGAAACCTTTACAAATGTCTTCGACTAATTAAGGGGACTCTTCAATCTATTCATTGCGAAAGTATTCGGTGACCCCTTCAATGAGTTATTGCCCCTGAAACTTTTTGAATTTTACAAATAATTAAAAATTTTCAAAACAAAAAGTCGTAGAGACATGGGACCAACTGCATAAGATTCATTGACCTTTGACCTTAAAATTCCTGTAAAGGTCAAAGGTCAAGGTCATTCCAAAAATGAGAAAATTAGCTTTTTTTGTATCTCTTTTGTCTTTCACCATATACTTAATGTCTATGCATCATTAATATGTACTCTTAAAACTGTTTCAAAGATTTCATTCTTGTCCCCTAAGATTAAACCTTTTAAAAGTTATTGCCCCTTGTGCGAAAAACCTTGTTATCGCTACTCCTCCGAAACTGTAGACCCTAGAGACACCAAACCTTCACTAATGTCTTAAGGGTCTTTAGACCTAACTTCACTGTATAAGTGCAAAAGAATCTGATGACCCCTTATATGAGTTATTGCCCTTTAACTTCTTTATACTTACTATTAAACCTTATATCTTGAAAACTATAAATGGTAGAAGCATGGGGTTAATTGCATTGTGACCCTTGACCTTTGACCTTGAATATTTTGTCAAGATCAAAGGTCAAGGTCAATTCAAAAATTAGAAATTAAGCTCTTTTTATATCTCTTTTGTCTTTTAACATATGCAAACAGTCTTTGCATCATTAATATGTACTATTAAAACTATTTCAAAGATTTCATTCTTGTTCCCCAAGATTGACCCTATCAAAAGTTATTGCCCCTTATGCGAAAAACATTTTTATCACTACTACTTCATAACTGTAGACCGTAGAGGCATGAAATCTTCACAGATGTCTTAAGGGTCTTTAGGCACACCTTCATTGTATAAGTACTAAAGGATTTAATGACCCCTTATATGAGTTATTGCCCTTTACCTTCTTTGCACTTAATATTTAAACTTATAACTATAGAACTAAAAATCATAGAGGCATGGGGTCAATTGCAATATGACCCTTGACCTTTGACCTTGAAGATCTGATCAAGGTCAAAGGTCAAGGTCATTTCAATTTTTTTTTTAATTTTCATTTTCTTATTTTAAGCCATTTTCCTTAAAATTAAATTAGAGAGTAAAATATAAAGCTATAAGAAATTTAAAAAGGTGGAAAGACCTCTTATTGTTCTGTGAACAATAAGTCTCCTAGTTTTTTCTTCTTATCTGAAGTAAGAATAAACTAACATTTAGATTGATTATTGTCAAAACATTTCTTCTATTTTATGTTAGCTGATAGTCATTCCAGTTTAGCTTTTATTATTATAATGATATGATGAGATGTTGGGAAGGGGGTGTTAGTAACTGATACAGAGACTTGGCAGGCATGTTATTAGGTCTTTCCACCTTTCTGTGGAAAGACCTATTGAAATGCTTATGTTTTTTTTTCTTTTTCTGCCGGACTTTTGAAACCGCAAGACTTATCGGAAAACTTTATAGTTCATGATATTGGATATTTAAAGTTATTCCGAAAAACGACCCAAGAAGTTTGATCTTTGACCCCTTTCGAAGTTATCGTCCTTTGCGCAAGAAATGCTTGTTATCGCTACTCCTCCAAAACCGTAAACCGTATAGGTATGAAACCTTCACCAATGTCTTTGACTACTTGAGAGGATCTTTCAATCTATTCATTGCGAAAGGATATATAGACCCCTTATATGAGTTATTGCCCCTGAAAGTTTTTGAATTTTACAAATAATTAAAAATTTTCAAAACGAGAAGTCGTAAAGACATGGGACCAACTGCATAAGATTCACTGACCTTTGACCTTAAAATTTATGTAAAGGTCAAAGGTCAAGGTCATTTGAAAAATGAGAAATTAAGCTATTTTAATCTTTTTCAACTTATATTATCTGTCTGTGCATCATTAAAATGCACTCTTAAAACTATTTAAAATATTTTATTCTTGTCCCCTAAGATTAACCCTTTTAAAAGTTATATCCCCTTGTGTGAAAAACCTTGTTATCGCTACTCCTCCGAAAATTGAGACCGTAGAGACACCAAACCTTCACTAATGTCTTAAGGGACTTTAGGCCTAACTTCACTGTATAAGTGCAAAAGGATCTGATGCCCCTTATGTGAGTTATTGCCCTTTAAGTTCCTTGTACTTACTATTAGACCTTATAACTTGAAAACTATAAGTCATAGAAGCATGGGGTCAATTGCGTTATAACCCTTGACCTTTGACCTTGAATATTTTTTCAAGGTCAAAGGTCAAGGTCATTCTAATTTTTTTATTTAAATTTTCATTTTTCTATGCTTTAAGTCAATTCTGATTTCTTTTTCATGGAAATTAATTCTTAGGAGTCAAATATAAAAATTTCAAATTCAAAGAAGGTGGAAAGACCTCTTATTGTTCTGTGAACAATAAGTCTCCTAGTTATTATTATTCTTTTTATTATTTTTTTGACTTTCTAATTTTGTGCACGCGATTTCTCGAAGACTACTGGGTTGAATGACGTGAAATTTTCAGAAAAGATGTGTCCGGGAGATTTTTTGGAAATTCGCTTCCGATGCCAAGTTATGGGACATTTCTGATTTTAAAATGACATTTTTTCTTTGGATAATCTCAAGAACGGTAAAAGATATCGTTGTGAAACTTTTAGGGATTATAGATCGTGATATTTACTATCCAGGACGCGACCTTTTGTTCGTCGTCAGTACTTCCGGTCGTAACGACAAGCAAATTAAAAAAAATGTATTTTCTAACTTTTTTGTTTTTCAATATTTTTTATTTCTTTTTTGGAACGCTAATAGAGACTCTTCTACTGATGCTTACTATATAAGTTGTTTGATTATTGGTTAATCTGAATTCTAGATATTAATGTTTGAAAATCTGAAGCGGGCCCAAGATGGCGGCTGCCTCTGTCAACTCCGCCATTTCGCGAGTAGGGGTTTATGGAGGCAGCTGAGCGTTTGATTAAACGATTCTGACATAAGGATACATGAAATGTAAAAAACTACTTTGACTCTAGTGAAATGGTTGGAGGAGTTACGTCCCGTTACTTGTTTATATTATAATAGCTAATCAATGTAAATATTGTAATTAATTGGTCTATTGACAAAAGAATTATACAAGTATTATTGATAAATGATGTTCTGTTAGAAAATGATAATAATGTTGCCAAAAGAAAGGCAGTCTGTTGTATTTTATCAATATGATATCTGATAACTTATGATCATTGATTAAGTTGAGGTACAAGGGGCAGTACAGCCAACTGGCTTGTATCTCCACTTTGGTACAGAAACCAGTTGGTGTATCGATCAAATTGGATTGTGCAAAGTTGCTGTAGCTAGTGACTTATTAAAATATAGTTGTGTGACGTTAGCTATGGGTTTGTCATTAGGACAGAGAAGCTCTTACAAAGTTAAACCATACTGTGTAAGTATATTGTAGCCACTTGGCTAGAGTTATAATGGCAACTTGGTAAGCAGTAAGACACAGGCAGGTGTTAAAGGCTAAATCAAGAGGCACCAGGCTGGTGGCTGTTGACTCATATAGTCAGTTGTATAGTGAGGCAATTGTCATATGGCACCAGGCAGATGCCGGTATTAACTGAAGATATATAATTGTACAAAGCACGTAGGTCATTTGATTTAAAGACACCAGGCAGGTGTCATATTATCATCTGTATATATTGCATTCAATCGTATTCCCAGTAAAACTCGGTAATCCGAGCATGGACCTACTGACCGCTCAGGTCCGACACGTTACAGTAGAACGTTGCAATTGAGTGTCAATCTTAAAACTTAATTTCCGTTTCACTGCTTTAGTGTAACTGGGCTAGATATGATATGTAATGTGTATAATGTGTTACATATACTTTCTTAACGTCGAAATAAAATAAAGGCGCTAAGAATGTTTTATTTTTGAAATTTAATTGAAGCTATCATACCTATTTAATAGATCAGTCCAAAGAAAAGGCGCGAATATTTACTCGTGGCGTTTGGCACGAAATTATGAATGCTTTTTTATAATTCTTAGACAGGTGAACTGTTGCAAAAGTATACACAAGTATATTTAGAGCAGTACTCCCAATAGCTTAATGGTTAGCGCGTTGGGGATAAAAAAGTATTTTTTAAAAAAGCGCATTCACTTTGGCGACATGGGTTCAATCCTCCTTGTGACCAAAATTTTTTGAATCTCTTTTCAGCTCGATTTTACGTGGGTTTCTTTTCCTAAAACGGACGGAAGACCTCTCGTTGCTCGCAACGAGATCGTTTCTAGTTTTTATTATTTTGCAAATTATACACTTTTTAGTTTTAGAATCATAATAACTTGATCCATAACAGCCATATCCTTTTATAAATATAGTGAGGTGGAAGCTCAGAAAAAAATTATCATATTTAAAAAAAAATATATATATATATATGTAGACAGGTGAGGTAATGATTCTGACAAAATTATTTTATTCGAACGAACTATATATCTGTTGGACAAATAAAGTTTTCCATTGAAATAATTAAACACTTAGATGAAAATTGTTTTCGTATTGTTCCGACAAGCTAATTATTTTTTTTTGGATACCTTAATGGAGTATCCATTTGTTTGAACGAAACGAATTTCACAGGACGAAAAACCACCTTAAAGCAATCACTTAATGGTAGCTAATAGAGGTAAATTCCTTTAACCAACCTTTAAGCCACAATCAGGCTGCAGCTGAAAGGCGCGTAATGTCCAAACTTTATTCAGCTACCATCAAGGTAAGCTAAGTTTATATATTGTCGTAATCACACACAGCTAGACTGTGAAGTTTCCCTAGAATGCCCCACCCTTAGACCGAGCATTCGTTTTCCGGACATACAGACTAACGTATTTGCTAGAATTCTCGAGCGCTAGCTACAATTTTCACATATATCTTTATTGATTTGTCAAAGATGTATTTTTGGCGTGAATTTTAATTGATATTACAAAGAAGGGGTATTTCTATCTATTTGTTCAAATATTTAAAGCATTACTCTGTATTCATTGGTGACTTAATGAAGCAAATCTTTCATAACGTAAATAACAGTAAAAATAACGTAAAATAAAATAATGTACATGTACATAATTAACCTTTTTCTGTAATTAAATTTCAGAAATGTCTTTTAACAGAGATTATAAAGTCAAAAAAAGAAAATGAATAGCACATTGACTGTAAAAAGATAAAATAATGAGGCTTAACTGGAAAAAGAAAGGGAAAATACTTTCCAACGGCATATCTCACATTTCTTTTTAATTTAACTGTGAATATCTCAGTAGAATGAATGATAATTACTAGTATTTATGGCATTTTATGGGTGTTTTGTAATATCGTGTGTAATTTAAATTGGTAGTAATGAAACAGTAATTTAATTCATCAATATATTTCTTTAAGAAAAATGATTAAAAATTTTCACAGTAAATTTTAAAATTCTCCTCTCTTCAGGATTCATAAACATAAAATAAAGCCGCACAGAAATTCAATGAAAAAAAATTATAGTGAAGAACAAAATCATTTCGGTTACAAAAATAAGATTAAAGCAAACGGGTTTTTTTAATTACAAATAAAGAGAAAAACACTGGCACAAAAAAAGGAAATTTTTGAAATATGTCTATAGTACAAAGAAATTGCTAAAAAAAATGGTAAAGCAATATTTATTTTGACAATAAAGCGATTTTGAATGGGGTCCAGTCGACAATACAGAATAATGTAAATTAAAAAGCAAAATATACTTAATAATAATAATAATAATAGCATATTGCTTATTGAATATTTTTGTTATCGTGAATGGTAAGATACTAATATTTAAAAAAAAAAATAATTCTCCAGTGCTCTGTTTGCTTAAAAACATTAACTTCTACCTAAAATAATGACTTTATAATTTTTTTTCATAAAAGTTAGGCAGCATGTAGACGCATGAACGGATGAAAAAAAGGTGTGTAGTCAAATTCAGTTTAAAACCAAAGAACAAACACTTGGTATGAAACACGTCAGCCAGCACCCGACTCAGTGACAGGTTATATTCATATAGAATTTACGAAAAGGCTGATTTTGAACGAGGTTAAATAGCCTCAAGCACAAAAGCCATATATTTCATAATACTAGACAAGTAGTCAATAAACTACAAACAAATATTTCATTTTTTTACGATAATCAATTGTTTAAATACATACCTATTTAATATATTGTGGAAATTGATGTCATCTTAAACTCTATCCCCGTCTTTAATTCATAACAAAGGAAGTGGTAGTTAGTCCATAAAACATCAATATATTAAGATTTGATGATCATTTAGCGAGAAGCGTTTCTACGGTTACACAGAGTAGAGTGTAGCATTACCGTAGAAAATGCTGGATCGTTATAGACTGCATGCTCTGATTATTTCCTGCTCTATAATATAAGTTACGTGATGATATTATCATTCAAGATAATTCGGACAAGAAATAGTCGGATTGTTTAAAGAAATCGTGTTGTTATTGTTACTGAAACAATAATCAAAATATCAACGAATATAGTTAAATTGAGTAATAAATATGATAAATCGTCTTGAATACAATGATCCGTACATTTATTTCAATAGGATTTGAGCTCATGATCGAGCTCACAGGCGCCTGTGATCGAGCTGTATTTATTGAAATGAAAACAATACAAAAGAATACATTGTGCAAATTACTTTTCCCTTTTTGTGATCACAATTTTTCTAGGTCAAAGACTACAATTACCTTTGTAATAATAGGTGTGTGTATGAATGAAAAAAAATCCGGGAATAAATTAATAGATCTGATTCCTTTTATTCTTTAGATGCACCTCATAAATATTCATGTATACCTCAGGCTCGTGATATTCAGACACAACCCAGACAAGTTTGGCTTTCTAGAAAGCCTGAAATGTCATCTCTTTGGCTTCATTACTGTCAAAGAATAAACAGTGAAGTGTAACTTTTTTCTCAGTTATTACAGATTTTTCTATTTCTTTAGGGAAGGTGAGTGGCAGTTTATATAAACAATTTTAGATTGGGAGAAAAGAGTAATGATCAAACTCCAAAATCCTATGTTGTGGATAGGAAGGAAATATTTTAACTTTTTGTGGGGAAGTACATGACAATACTTCAACAAACAGTGTGGAT
>PRKT01001315.1:21928-90513 GCA_003671525.1 Saccostrea glomerata | reverse complement strand
TTTAAAAAATCCATGGCAGGCAGAAGAAAACAGATTTCTAATTGAACAGATTTTATTATTAAACTGGCACAATCTCAATATATTTTTGCTTTTTATTACTAAGTATATACATGTATTGGAAAATTTGGAGTATCTAGGGGCTTTTTTTACTGCATAATTATATGCCTTTATCAATCCATAGGGTTTTATTGGTTTTTATAAACAACTCTAACAAAAGATGCATTGGGATTGAAAATTAGCAATCCATTAGATGTTTTACTATCTCTAAGTTTTGGGGAGTAGAATAAGAATTTTTGAAAAATGGAATAAATTGCTAAATATTGACCAGCACAGTATTTTGTTTTATCAAGTTTTATATTGTGTGTTTTATTTCATTTCATTGCTTTTCATGATATTGGCAATAAAAATTGTTTAAAGATAACAATGGACAATGGTCTATCTGATAATGATTTAGAATTATTTATTAATGTAGAATCTTTTTTTTTTTTGAGTATTTTTTTATTGAAATCTCACAACAAATTCAAGATTTAGTGGAAACGTTCTGTAGATCTTAATTTTTCACGAGATCTCGTTTTCCGCGAGCTAGCTACTTAGTACATATAAGGTGGACAAAATTTTCATGAAGTCTAGTTATTACTGAATTTAAGCTAAGCTATTACAATTTTTTTTTCTGTGGACAAATTTTTCGCCACCTGACAGTCTCGCTGAAAATAAAGTTCTCGTTAATATAAAGTGATTTACAATACTGTTAGTATCATGATGAATTAACTTGCAGTAAGGTGGAGATAAATGCAATATTAACAATAAGATAACTGCAACGAGTAGACTCAAAATTTTTAGCATAACTCTTATAAGTAAATTCAAAATTTACAACACAGTATTTAGCTCTACCTAAATAAATCAAAGTTTACAATATGATATAAGCTTTAATATCAATGAGGCTTGCCTCTAGCTTAAAAAAGAAATCTTCATGAAGTTTGCCCATATTTTTGTTGCTTTATATTTGAAATCATCAGAACATAAGGGGCAAGTTTTAAAAGAAAATGTGTCATGTAGTTGGTTTGATTGTCAACTTACTCTCACTGTAGATTTATCATGAAATCATCTTTTTGGTGTCATTGTGGTCTTGCTGTACAGAAGATTTGAAATATACTCAGAAGTGTTGAAATAGTAATAAAGTTCAACAAAACAGATTTCATTTTTTTGTTTTCATGCTTTTCTTTTATTTGAAATTCTGACTCATGAGCTGAAGAAAAAAAAAATATTGTATTATAAAGCCTTTGTCCATGACACCGAAAATAGAATATTTATACCCCCTGCTTGAAAAGTGGGAGCTATATAGTGATTGTGGTGTCTGTCTGTTACGCTTTGGGGTACCCATCTCTTATCTGCAACATCTCTTTTATCACTGAATGATTTCACAGAATATTTGTTATAAAGTGCCATTGTGGCCTCCTACTTGACTCTTTGATCAGATACACATTTTGGTTTCCTAGAGCAAAACATGAACGCGGCCATTTTTTCTATAATATTGGCTAGGAGAGAGCTATATGCAGACTCCGGACTGTGGCTTGAGACGATGTAACTCCTCTTATACCAACGATTAACATTTGATGATACGTTCACAGGTTCTTTATTACACAATGTCATTGTGCATCTCCTATTTTACTTTTTGATCTGACACCTATTGCGGGTCGCCTAGTGCAAAACATAGACTTTGCCATTATAACCATATTGGAGGCAGAGAATATCATTTAGTGAGGTCATTGCTCAAAGTAAACGTAGCTCTAGTCTGTTTTTTTTTTTCGAAATGAAATGACCAATTTATGAATTATTGGGTCCAAACTACATTGAGATTTCATAATAACATTTTGTTGGCATGTCTGTCTGTGAGTTAATTTTAACCTACTTGCCACAAAGCATTCTTGGTTGAAGGAAATTCAATTCTTTTAAGATAACACTGGGTAGACAAGAAACCCAAAATATGCATGTGTCCAACCTGAAAGTAATATAGGAGGTGCATAATGGCACTTTGTAGGAAATACTCTATGACAGCATACCGAGATATTCTGAGCACTGAGCTCACAAAATGATACACCCACCCCATATGATTGTGATTTTGGCAAAGTTCATGTTTCCTTTGGGAGACCCGAAAAAACATCAGATCAAAAAGTAAAAAAAATATATGTGTATTGGCAGTATATTCTAATAAAAAATCTGTGAAAGTTTTATTCAGTGACATAGGAGGAGTTGCGGGTAAAGGATGGGTACCTTTATATATTATAGAAAGAATGGCTGTGTCCATGTTTTGCTATGGAAAACCCAAAATATGTGTTGGATAATAAATTTAGATATTAGTATGAGGCGCACATTAATGACAATATAGAGCAAAGATTCTGTGAAAGTCTCATTTAATTTCATTCATTGGTATAAGAGGAGTTGCGGATAAGAGATGGGTACAAGAAAGCGTAACAGACGGACACCTCCACCACTACATGTATATACCCCATGCTTTTCCAGCGGGGGTATAATAATGGCCCTGATCAAAATCTTTTAGAGATTTTGTAAAAGTGATTTATAAGTGCTCATATTCATGCAATAGTTTACTTTCTAGAGGATAAAGATATTTTTTAAAAAAGATATGTAAAACATTCAATATATATATGATCCAACACACTCCACAACAGAAATCGTTATCTTGAAATACAATGTTTATTTCCAAACTGAATGTACATATCATGTTGCGTGGTAGATGCAGATCTGTAGCTCGTTGGTCTGGAAAAGTCGGATGAATGACCTGCCAATATAGGGCCTGTTGTTTTTTAGGAGAGCCATATACAGTCCTGCAGCGAGTTGAGTTTTTGCCTTTTTGTTTCAGCCAGTCTTACAGAGAAAGCTAAGCTTTATGTCACATTTAATGTCATTCCAAATAGATCCCGCGTACTTTTCAGTACAGTCTTCAGAACCAAGTGAATTGTTCGGCTCACCAATTTTCCAGTTTGTATAGTTAGGTTTCAGGCCATCAGACACAAAGACAAATTCGTTTTCCTTTACGACATCCGTCAATCCAATCCAAATGCGCTCAACACCTAGCTAGAATAGTTGCAATGAGATATTTACGGAATTAAATACTTCCGGATATTAACTGGGGCAAAAGAAACTCTGTTGATCTTTCTGAAAGAAAAATACCTTGAATCTTTGAGTGGAAATCAATCCATTGTTCTTCTTCGGGAGTTCGAATCTCTACAATGTTTGCCCCGTGTTTGGCACTGGAACACCATTTCTTAATATAAAAAAAAAATATATATATCGTACAATTTTCAGGTCTTTAGATCGCTTAAGTTCAGTTGACAAACTTGGGTTTTAATTGTTTTTGTACTTCCAGTTTGTCAATTCATCATGTTCATAATGGATTAAAGCGATTTTAAAGCATATGTTATGATCTGATGATCGAGTACAAAAATGTATTATCAAACATCAACATTGTTAATACTAAAATTAGGTAAATACGACGGAATCAATGCAACATAATTATGGAGATAACGAGCAGTATTCAAGTTCAAAAGTCCATAAAACAATTAAAATAGGAGCTGAGCAAACACCAACCTCCGAAACACCATAGGTTGGATCAATTGCCATGGGGGAGTGAGCATCATTGTATCGAACATTGAATTTATGATGATTTTAAACGAAAATGCCGATATTATTGTTTCATCAACTTGTTTGGCAATAATTTACCTCGTTTTAGAAATTGTTCATACGTGGATCATGCTCTTGCGTATCGAATCAATTGAGAAATACAAACTCCGTATGCAGGTGTTGAAGGTATATTGCTGCATAAGTAAGGGATGTTGACGATAAAAAAAGTTAAACTCATTTCGTCTTAATAGTATTATGTTTAAACGTAACTTTTACATTTGTAACTTACCATGGCATCAGTAAATGTTTCATTTTCACTTGAAAGCAGATAACAATTGTTTGCTCGCTGAATCCAGAGATTTTCACAAGCTGCGAAAATAAAATCTTTAAAATAAAATAATTAGGGATAATACATTGTATATCACTGACCGCCCTTCAGCAAATGCAGGATGCTTTGACAATGTTCTTTAAATACTTACCATCATTACACTATGAAAATATTAAATATTTTTTTTTATTTTCACAGCCATGCATCTAGGAAATTTTGCAAAAAGCCTTTAACAGAAAACATAAACTCAATAAATACGTTCATTCAGCTAACTTAATAATTCCCCCGTCTCTTATATGATTATAATGGCAAGGCTCATTTTTTGCTGTTGGAAACTTTTAAAGATAACACATGACAGGAAACAGAAATTTACAAACCTCTGTATCATTCTGATTTCAAGGCATGAGAAAAACATTAGTTCTCTCTGTTTTTAAAATACCCTAACGGAAGCTTTTACAGACAGAACTTGAAATTCTATGTCCTATTTATTAATATGCTGGAAAAGAAATCCAGTTAACATTACATTTTCAAATTCCTGAAAATTTTAGAGTATCTGTTTGGTGACAAAAAGGATCTTATTAACATTAACACAGCTTTTTACTTTGTGAACTGTTCACTATAGGTGTTATGTTTAACACAGAAATACAGTCATTCAATTTTAGTGCGAGATCACATTTAAAAGTGCAATGAAAGCAACAATATTCTTGTGACATCTTCTATGTCAGTTTCTAATTATCCAGAGTTACGGAGTCAATAAAATACGAACTACTCATAAAATGTTTTTTCTTCATACTAAGTTTGTAAATATGTAGACTTCTACGCTATTCTGTACATGTAGACAGTGGTCTTCATAAAATAAAGTGAATAAAATATGCTACCTGATGAAGGTTGAGAGGAAATATTAAGCAGTGACGTTTTGAGGCATTTTGTTCCTCGCGGATACTCTGTAATTCTTCATTTAACGTCATTGTAAATGTTGCTAAGCTGCCTTCTATCTTCTTCATGGTCCCATTCATTTGAAGCATTTGAAATTGGAAAGCATTGTTTTCATGAAGAAGATGATCAAATTTCTCTTGTAAAGCAAGAGTTTCGTTCTTTTAAGTGTCCATTTCTACAGTTTGAACCATTTCCTTTTGTTCTCTTTCCCATAGGGTTGATTTAATATTGCTCAATTCGTAGTTAATTTTCACATTTTCTTCCTTTATTCTATTTTCCATTTCCTCCAAGGAATGTACTTCCTTTATAACATTACTGAGTCTGGTCCTCATGATTTGGCTACTGTTTCTTCTTTCTAATGCATCCATTACTAAGTTCTGAATTTTTTGTACCATCGAAAAACGAACCAAAGATTCTTGATTTAAAATATCCATCAAAACATTTGAAGCTTTGTCAGACGTTGTACTCGGCAACAAGCTGTTTTCAGGTAAACCAAGGTTAGCAAATACCTCATGGAGGAAAAACAAAACGAATACCAGATGCATAATCCTCATTTTCAGACCTACGTTATTTCTCTAGTGTAAATTCTTTGTGCCCGTTTTGCAAGTGAAAATAACAGTTTTTACTTCAGAGTTTGGAATTTTTACTTCGTTTTGTTATCAGGTTTCTAGATTGCAATGACCTTGTTTGAGGTCAATTTTCTCTGCTTTTTATTTCAGTTGGAATATCCAACATGAAAAGCGGTAGTGCATAAAAATTCGCTATCATACGTAATGTTACTTGATAAAATAAAATTAGTGTTTTTTCTGTTTTTGCTGTAATATTTTCTCTTCAAGTTACTTTATGTGTTCCTCAACGAATTGTATTGAAGAGATACATTGTAGAGATTAATATTGACTTAATTAACATTTTTTAGACCATGGGTGGTATACATTGATGCGAGGGTACCATAAACTATTAGGTATGCATCAGAAGTGTATGAATTAAAAGCAATTGATTAAAAAACGATGTCTTTTGATTTTTTTTGATTTGTTCTTTATTTAATAAAATTTTACAATTTGATTCCTTCGCGCTTGGCAACACATATAAGCATTACGTAATCTAAAGCAAGTGGAATACCTTTCTGACGTAAGGGAGTAAATTTAGCGTTTGTGCAATGCAAAGAAATTATCGTAAATATGAGAGAAACGTATAATTTTTTTTACAAAAACATTCTTAAAATACTTATTTGACTTACAAAATATTAATTTTGTGTACTTGATATATTTATACTTTTTGCATACAATTGTTTTCTTAAAAGTTTTACAGATGGATTTTTACGGAAGCCCATTGTGGCTAGTTCAGAGAAAGAAATGTTTTTATTGCTTTTAATCGCAATAATGATTGCGTTTAAACGCAAAACATTGCGATTAATCGCAATAATCATTGCGTTTAAACGCAAAACACTTTATGTTAAGAAGTATTTTATTCATAATATACAAAAAAGTATACAATGAACATATTCTTGTTTAGTAACTTATTTAGAGAATTGTGCATTGTTTAACTTGATAGAATCAGATACTTCTGAACAGGCATTTTTTGAAAGATGAAATCATTGATATGGATGTAAAGAGGAGAAAGAAGTGTCGGTCTGTAAAAACAATGACAACCGAAAAACGAAACATTGCTTAGACATGCAGAGATTTCTATATTCCTGTTACAGTTTTTGTCAGTTGCTTTAATAAAAACAAAAAAAACATTTCCTATATTGTTTTTTTCTTACTTATAAACTTTAAAACTATGCAAACAATTTTGCGGGATTCTGAAATAAAAGACTGAAGAATAAATAATGATTGAAAAAACTATCATCCCACGTTTAGGTAACAAAGTTTAAACCATGTATAAAGGGGTAATTAAGGAAACGATTGATGAAATGTTTAGACTTATGTATTTGTACAAGTACATATTATGTATATGTATATTCACAACCTTTCATTTGATCACATACAGTAAACACGAGAACACGAGAAGTTAGGAGATGCAATCAAATGAAATAAAAATTGAAATCAAATGAAAACAGAAATCGATGTGTACTACCAAATCGATAAGACTATTAATACCACTGAAACATTCTTAATTATAAATTTAATACGTAAGCAATAGATTAAAGGCTTTGTTAAAAGTGTTGTGTTCTGATAGGTATAAGAAACAGGTTGTTAGGATGCTATTGTTTAACTTCAATTATCAAAAACTGCAACATTTTGCAAAAAGACACACACCAAACAGTTCTTCTTTAAAGAATCGTACCATAATATTTATTATAATCTTTAGCTAATCGATATATGAATTCAAACTACAGCACTATATCATTGTGTTTAAATGCAAAATGAATCCTTAGAAGGAAAGATTATTGCGTTTTAATGCAAAAAAATATTGCGTTTAAATGCAAGAAAATTATTGCTTATAAACACAATATTATTGCGAATAAACCAATAATATTGCGATAAAGACAAAAATAATTGTTTAATAGCAAAGGATTGCGTTTAATCGCAATTATATTGCGTTTAAACGCAAAAATTATTGCGATTAAACGCAAAAATTATTGCAATTAAACGCAGAAAGTTTTGTGATTAAACGCAAAACGATTACAGCGTTTATTATTGCGTTTAAACACAAAAAAGTATTGCGCTTAATCGCAAAATTATTACGTTTAAACGCAATGTTTTGCGATTAAACACAAAGTGCTTTGCGTTTAAACGCAATGATTATTGCAATTTATCGCAATTTTTTGCGTTAAAGTACAAGTATTGCGATATTTTGCCTTGAAACGCAATAACTATTGCGATTAAACACAAACAAATTCTTTCTCTAAATTGGCCTCAACGGGCTTCCGTACGTAGATTTTTTAAATTTTATTTTGCAATTTTCTGCTCTTTTTCAGAGAAAAAGAAATCAAAATTAAAAATGTCGTTTAATTAATTATATATATATTTATAGCCGTATTTTTTCTTTACGTGTACATAAGGTTTTAAAGATAAAATATTTCCACTGTTACAAACAACATAGTTTCCGCATTTCTGATTTTTCAGTGAAACCAGTAACTCGTGTTAACTGGAATTTTCGTTTCTTCTTTACATCAACATAAACTATTTCTGTAAAATTTGAGAAATACTGTGGGAAACAAATAAGTTTTAATTTTTATCACCCGAATCAACGACCTTTACCAGATTTATCTAATTTGCAGGATGGATTAATGGTGTTATCTTTTACCTTTACTGACCCTTTGTAAAACAGAATGCAAGTATCTTAATGATGTATTTTTACTTTTGATTTTTTTCTTTATCGCCATCAAGAGAAAGGTTTCGTATGTTTCTTGCAATTGATAAATTGTATTAACGGGAAATAAAAAAACTGTATATGCAAAGTTTAGAGTATCTACCGTTATTTAATGTATATATATATATATATATATATTTAATATTCTTACAATTAAAGGGAACGTATGGTCAGAATTTTCATTTCTATTTATAAAACTGTGCCTCTCATATTAAAAGAAAAGCTGCATCTTATAACACTACACTGCTGATAACACTAGTAAAATTTGATTTTGATAGCTTAATTGGAGCAGCATTGGGAAAACCTTATCAAGGCCGCTGCTGACGTAGTGTAGACAGATTAATGCCAGATGGCTGGAGTCAATGCATCTAGTGTTTCAGAATTCAGGAAAATAAAAGAAGGAATTAATAATAAAAAGTCATAAACTGGCCGGGATTTAACTTTAATTAAAAACTTAGCTGCAAAAGTTGTATATTTTATTTGATTGTAATTCAAACTTTTTATATTCCCTTTATTAAATTCAGATTCAAAATGATATCACAAGCACTTAATTTGCAAATTTTCACGATGTGATTCAGAGATGATAATGTTTACACTTCGAGCCAATGTCCCCCAAGACATTATAAAAGTGAGGATTGTGGGAAATATTTAGCAAGCACGATAACTGTATCTCTCAACATGGCAGCCTCCAGCAGTCAGTTCACATATAACTTTGGTGTCTTGTTACTTTATGATTAAGTAAGAACAAATGGCAGCATCAGGTAAAATTCAATAATGACCATTCAATAAATGAAATATCAAAAAGTTATTCTAGACCTGACGTTTCCTTTAAATAAAAAAAAAAAATCAGGAAGTGCGAAGCATTGTTTTTTTTCAAACCAAGTAACAAAATGTAAAAGTTCCTTCATTAAACAAATATTCAATCCAAGTCCCCATTCTCATGCAAAGATAAAAATTTTTAACACCTTTAATTAATTATTGATTAACTTTTCCGATGTTTCCTGATCATGACAAGGAGCCCACATGTGACCTGTGGACAGGGGATGCTCACTTCTCTATAAAACTTGATCCTGTCTCTGATGTTTTAGAGATCTGCTCCAGCTGATTTTTGATGTTTTAATTGGCATTTGAGCTTGAATACTACTCATTTTTATTTTAGTAAAGAATATCTTATGCAATATACGAATGTATATAGGTATGAAAAAATGAAGTTAATATATTGTTTAGAGAGAAAGGGAAAGAAGAAATTGATAAGAAGTCCATGGATAAAGCTTAACTTGTGTGTTTTTTTTCACAGTTAGGCATTCTGATAATATGAATTTCTTTTAACTCGAAGGTTTTGACCTTTTAAGACATGCAGAAGGACTTTCTTTTCAAATTATATTCATCTAATTTACAATTAATCAAAACCTAATTGATATTAAAATAATATTTATCCATTAATGCCGTTAATGTGACTTAACGATGGCTTAAAGTAGCCTGGAGATGACGCTTTATATGTCTCACTTAAGGAAATATGCAGTGCAGTTTGAACTTATTTGTCTTTTTCCTCAGTTGAAGAGTTCCTAGACTTATAATTTAAAAAAGCGAGTGTTATATTTTAATGCCTATACATGTTTTACACTTCTTTTAAAGCACATTTCTTTAAACGAAATATACATGTTAAGTAATGTTTGTGTATTTTCCTTTGAATTAAACAAGGTTTTTCATCAATTGATATCGATTCAAATCCCTGTAAAGCCTGCTGATTTTTGTCTACGATCATCTGATGACACAATAATTTTTAATGAAGAATATCTTGAAGAAATATCAGTTGGCAAGGTACTTAAATCTTTGAACGAACCTAAATGGTTTGAATATCGAGTGTCCCTTCATTAAGATGGGTATTGTCCTTTCTGACATGATTTATTTTATCAAATAAACTCTGCAATATGACTATTTTAAAATAGTCATATTGAAGAGTTTATTTGATAAAATAAATTATGTCAGAAAGGACAGCTATGATTAAAGATAAAATTCAACTTTGAATTTTAGTCAATCAGTATTTCAATTTTGTTTAACATGTATGTAGATAGTGTCATATAAATTGTTTGAAGTCGACATATTATCCAATAACAACATAGTTGTAGAATTTGTCAATGCAGAATTCCACCATCTTTTAAACATTAATTTTAAGGTATTCAATGTATAATGAAGGGATTTTGAACGATTTTAAATAATTTTAAACTAGTTTAAAACACATTGCTAGATAATGTTAAAAGTAAAAATGAACCAAATTTTCAAGACTGATAACATGTTAGGAGACGGTTATTTTGCCCATTAAATGTTTTTTAAGAGTTACCTGCCCTCGATGAAAAAAAAAGAAAATTTTCTATTTCTCAAAATTTCTACGGTGAATAATTCATTTTATTTCATACTTTAATACAGAGGGAGTTTCACCAAGACATTTGTTTGAAATTTAAATTACTTTTTACAAAATCTTATAAAAAGATGCGCTGCCATTAGACTTCAATGTAAAATTCAAGGTGAAATTAATTGGACAATAATCAAAATTTTGTTAATTCATTTGGTGGAGCATTTCTATTTGATAACATCTTCAAAATGCTACCATGATTAAAAATATCAAAACTCTCATTTATTAGGAACAAAATATGGTCGTTATACATTGAATACCTTAAAGTACTTGTAAGTTAAATCAAAATAATAGAGAGGTTGAGATTTCTAACGTGTACGTGTACGGGTACGTCTAGTGGGGGAATAACCTAAATTCTCTGTGTATTACGTCATCAATTTAAGTGACGTCAAAATTGCTACACGTTCGTAAAACTTGTAGAATGGAATCTATACGTAAGTGAAAACGTGTAGCTTTAATTACAATAATTAGTCAATTTAAGTGTGAAAATGTGATTGATATACATTATATAGGATATGTACTTTCATGAGCACTTATTTTTATCAAGTTTTGTTTACTAGCTGACGACAAAAAACTTTCTAAATAGTTGAAACAGAGACACCGATTGCAATGTACACGTACATGTTAAACGTCATAAAAATCTCAACAGACAAATTGAAAATAACGTGTACGTGTACGTCAAAATTTCTACAAGTACACGTACGCGTAAAAGATTAAAATCTCAACCTCTCTAATATATGAGAAAGTAGTTTTGAACATGCAGAAAAACAAGATATATTTATTCATTTTGAAATTTCCATTAGTGTTGGTATTGAAAAAAAAACTGTTTGAAATCTTTAATGTGAAAGAGCCTATATATTTTTTAATTGATCATAAAGAATGAGTATAAAACTTTTTACAAAACACCTTTGGATGCTTTAGCTGTACAAAAAGTATTGATATTGAAGTTTACTTGTGAGGAGTATGAATGAATTGAAGATTTATTCTTATAATTATTACCTTGCCTATTTTTTTTTTTAATTATTAATTTTTATTTGAGATATAGCCGCTTTAACATTGTAAAAGTATATCAAGTTATAAAGAAGACCAACACACAACACAATAATCTTTAATAAAAGATTCATGCAAAAAAAAAAACCAAAAAAAAAAAAAAAAAAAAACAAAACAAAACAAGGATTATAAAAATAAGGATTGCATTGATGAACAACCGTTACGGATTTGTAATATTTTTATTAAATAATAATTTGTTTTTTAAATCCGGGATTGAAGAACTGTTAATTTGCTATGCAACAGATCTTCTAATCAACATCTCCGAATGAAAAAGATATCTTCCTTGCGAAATAATTCTAATCATTACTATTGACGTTTTCAAAAGAGGAACATTAAGATTCACGTGATAACAGTAATCAAACCACCACCCAGAACCATGCCCAGCTGCACACGCGTGTTTGTTGTCGTGGTCGAACGTGTAAAAGGGAAAACCGACTATGTTGTAAGATCGGAATGCATCAGCTAGCAAAAGAAAAAAATGTTAAATATTTTTACCTAATCAGTTACAGGTAGTGTGATATATTTTTAGTTAATTAGATATATAGCTCAGGTGTACTAAATTAGACAAAGAAATTGGTTTTTAAAACTCTGTATATTGATTTTATCATTTTTTCGAATTTATTATTTTATTGATTATTTTTCAAATATTTATTTAATATATTTCACATATTTGAATTAAATTGATAATAAATAAATATATAAATAAAATAGGCGAAAAGAAGAAAGAAAACATTATCTACCAATGTCTCCCGACTTTTCCCCTAAGGATAGTCAGTAACCATCACTTTCATTTGAGATGGAAAACGAAGAATATTGAACTTCAAAAGACTCATTCATTGTAGAATTCAGTCTGATATACAACGAGTTCTTATAAGTGGTGGTCAGTTGATGAATGACTTCATTTCCTGAAATAAAAAAAATCCCAGAAAGCTTGAAATATATATACATGATATATGCATTACATGTATTAAGGTGATTATGAACACCAGTGATTCCAATCCCATTACTGGAAGTGTCTGACCATAATCGTGTTTCAAATCATTTTTTGCTAAAGAAGTACAGCGTATTAGACCCTCTTGGAACGCTACAGGGTTTGTGCCAAACGATAGATGTTTACAGGAAACACTGCAACGTGTCTGCCAAAAACGACCCCATGAAGGTAGCATGCTTCTGGGTTTAAATATGTTTACGTTCAATTATATATTCTACGACGCCAAACCCTTTGCAAAAATATTTAGAAAATAAAACAAACAGTAGATCTATACACGTCTTTACTTGAATATAGAATTAAAGCACGGTTTAATAATAAAGTTTAATGGCAGTTATGTTAAGCTTACCAAGCCAATAATTCCCTGGAACATCTCCAAAACCTCGCTTGTATTCGTTCCAAGTGGTGTTGAAATTTACATAGGGATTTTCTCGATACCTGCGCTGAATAACCTGAAGTATCAATGATAAATTTAAGGACAATGCTTCAAGTACATGTACTTCTGAACTGTGTGTTTTTTTTTTAAAATGAAGTCAATTAACTGTCTTTTACCAAAGGGTACTTATCTTAAATGCATTGAATGATTAACAATAATGTAATTTTTTTTAAATTTAAAGAAAGTTTAGATATAAGAATCTTGCTAAATGTTAAGGTGTTTCTAATTACCGTCCAACCCCCTCCATTAGATTCCATATCACACAGAACTGGAGTAGAGACAGAACGTGAGATAGGATAAATCTCATAAACACCTGTTTCTCTTTCTCCACAATTGTAGATGTCGTAACAGTCGAAAGGAAGAAAACAAGACATTTCTGAAGAAATATATAAAAGTTTAAAAGCATGTTAGACAAATTTTTCTCTAAATTCTTACGCATTTTGTAATTAATGAAATAATATCACAGTGTCGAAAACACTGGTAAATTCACAGAAAACCATTAAGTGATTTTAAGAATATGTCTCACTGGATCATATTCGCATACTTATATTGATTGTACATGGTACTACAATCCAAACATGAAAAAGAAAAATTTAGTTCTATCAATCAGATAAAAAATTAATCCATTCATACATGTTTGTACATTTATTTATCCCATGTTTACCCCTTTACCCTCATATGATATCGTTTTTGTATCCTACAGTTGTGACGTCACAATGGTGTTGGCGTTAGCGCTATGAAGTAAAATAAAGTGGAATCCTATATAAAAACATTGATTGTGGTGTATAAAACAAAATGTAAAACATGGGATAAAAAGAATCTCACATGATTTGTATTTGGATATGATTTTTATTCTACGAGTTGTGCTCGGAGATTAAAAAAACCACGAAACTCGTAGGATAAAAGTAATATCTATCTACAGATTATAAAGATTATAAAAGATCCAATATATATCCTATTAACAGAACATGATATATCATATAATAACAATAACTAGATTAGAACTCGCTGGAAGCAACGGGCATGTTTTCCGTTCGATTTTTCGATAAAATGAAATATGATTTTGACTACGATCTTTGAAAAAAGATAACATATAGACTTCCCTAACTAGATTTTATCTTTTTGAATTGTAAAACTTTATTAAAGAAATAGATGACAGACTTTTGCCCTCTCTGTTTCTCTAATTTGAGGACGGACCCCTTTTTCTTAATATCAGATGAGAGGCCTGGTAATTTTGAAGACTTTTAATTCAACAACAATTAAGAGATTTCTTTTCGTTGTAGAGATATCCTGAATAATAATATTTAGAAGCCAGCCTGGGCTGTTTGACAAAAATTGAAAGTATTCATATCGTTATTGTTCAGTATTTTGACCATCTTTTGTTCATTATTGCTTATCAAAATTTTTCGAGATATAAAGCGTTAAGACTGGGAATTCTACACGTCCTTGTGAACCATGATTACATCACACATGATCGAAATATGTAGCTGTGAATCGTTTTGATAAATACGCTTTTGTTTCAGTATCCCTTACAAAATATTGATCGTTAAAGAGTCATAGATGAAATACAGTATCCTTTACTCCTCTGAGCCAATAATTTGAGGGACCAGACCAATTTTCTTGATATGAAATGAAAGATTTTGTAGATCTATATTTTAGAATATTACTCTTAATTCAGAGTTTTACCTTTTTAAATACTTGATATTGTTATATATTCTAGCAAATCTTGAAAAACAAACAAATAAAAATGTGTAGAGAGTTTCCATGTGTCAAGATATGATAGCTAGTTGTGGGATTACATGTATTTTTATCTCTCAATGTATCGTTAATATTCCCCTTTTTATGTTTTATGCATGTAAAATATTAACAGAAATCACAAATGAAGTGTTTACTTTTCTGTAAATTAAGATATTAAGTGACTGAGAGATATCATCGTAACAATGAAATATTTAAAAACATAAAAAAATGTAAGAGAAAACGTCACACATTCTTAATGTATTAAATATTTTGGTTGTTGAAAATAGTGAATTGAATTTAATATTATTATCTTTATTTGCGTACTCGATATACCATTTAGAATGAAAACGGTAGACACATTTTTAACGTATTAATTTATTAGTACTCATATTAAAAGAAAGTAAACAATTATTTTCTTACTTGACTGAGGTAGAGGAGGAATGCTCTGTAACCGTGTGCTGGTTTTATTCTGGTCCTGATTGAAATCTTCCAATGATTCATTCAAGGTATCTTCTAGTCTAAGATTCTTTAATTGTAAATCATTTACTTTGTTTCCCAAATAACCAAGCTTTTCCCATAATAATTTGGTGATGTTCTTCTTGGCTATTGCATCCCTAACCAAATTCTGAATTTTTTGCACCATAGAAAAACGCAAAGAAGATTCTTGAGTGAGAATTTCCCGTAAAATGTTGAATGGGTTTCCAGATGTCGGACTGCGAAACAATTTATTTTCCTTTGGAGGATCGTTTCCAATTGACAGAACATATCCAAAAGTCAAAGAAATAGACAGATATGTGAGAATAATAAATTGTGACCTCTTCATTCTACTTAAAAATGTATTTTGCATGCATCACATAAAATATCCTGGTTGTTTTGAATTATAAGTTTATATATGATATACAGAGGCGTGATCTCTTGAAAAGAGATCGCATAACGTCATTAACTTATGACTGACAGTACTTCAATTTATTGTAGGATTAAATTCTCTAATTTTCCAAAGATGAGTTTTAGATAGATGGCGTATTTAAAGAGATAATTATGTTTTGAATTACAATTAATTTAGCATAGCTATAGCCGAATTCCTACAGAAGTTAAACGGGATTTTTAATATTTAAAAAAAAGACACATTTTGCAAAAAGTTGTTATAGAATAGTTTTATATCTGATAAAGAACACAATGGCCTTATCCCTATGACTGTTCAGAATATAATGTTTATTGTGCATATATAGTTAGATTTTAAAGAAAAAAGAAAAAAAATGATGTGGAAATCATTCAATAAAATTATGAAAGGAAAGATCGAATAAATCAAGGATCTACAGGCCATGGATAATTTTTGTATTACCTCACCTGAGCCGAAGGCTCACGTGAGATTTTCTGTTTGAACTTTGTCCGTGTCTGTCGTCGTTGTCGTCAATTTCAATCAGACATAGTATACAGTTATGGAATTGGTACGCGGGAAATAGGAAATTCATGGTTCCCCGAAGGAGCTCACTGAACACTTTTATTGATTACAATTACTAATAGATGTTCACGAGGGAGTAGTCCCAGGGAGGAGCTATGATTTTCCATGGAGTAGTCTTCAGATGAGGGCAATAGTCTCTTCTTGGGGAAATAGACAGTGTTATGGCATTGATTTTATAGAGAGTAATTACAGTAGATATATAATAATACATAACATACGTGGGTTAAAAGTATTTATAGTTGTTAAAATAAAGGGTCACCCTCCAAGGGGGGGGGGTACTTATAAAATAGCGAGGAAATCAATGACATAATTGAAAGAAATTATTCCTCCAATAAACCAATTGCAAAGAAAAGCTCAAACTCTTCTGGAATCATTTTCAATAATTGGAGAATCCAATTTGTTTAAGTCATGACCCAGGTGAAGAGTTGGGCCAAAATGGTGATCACATTTTTCCATTTATTGGGGAAAAAAATCTTTAAAATCTTATTTCACATATTCGCGGTCATTCTGAAAACACAACATTTCAAAACACACCCCCTGAAACCTAGTAGTCTTAAACAAAAATGACATTAATTAATTTGCCAAAAAAAAAATAGTAGGAACATGACTAACTCGATATCGATTACACATGCTGCAAGACAATAATTAGAATGTTTCAAAAATACATTTACATATGTATACCGTGAAAAAATCTTCCATCTAACACATTAGTACTTACGAAGAAACAAATATTAGCTTATATACATGTAATCTAAAATTAATTGTACCAGTAACAACACCTTTTAAGAATTTAACTCTTATTAAAAATGTTCACAAAATGTTAATTCTACACCTACAGTGTTAATTAAAGGACAGATGTTATTGTTGTATAGGTCACACACTCACGCTTACATCAGATCTATATCTTTGCAATTATTGGTATGAAGACTGAAGTATATATAAATTCATAGATAAAAATACTAAAGTAGTTTAGAGACACAAGATAAAATTTACGTGGATGTATTGCTAATTTATTTTTCAACATTACATAATACATTCAATACATGTCAAGTTGAATGTTTTGACTCACAGTGCCAATGCTATTGTTTTAAACGCAGTTATCTGCAGCATGTATTAAAGCAGTTATCTATAAATATTCAAAATTTTATTTGTGATTATTTGGAAGTGTGAAAAATGGTTCATTTAGTTCATGTATCCAGCGATGTCTAGAAAACAATCTATTGTGCAAGTCAAACAATGTATCCTAATTAGAGTAAATTTATACAGTTTAGCATTAGATACTTAAAAAAAGGTGCATTATTATATCGTACTGACGACGAAAATGTGACGTTACTATTTAACTGTGGAAATGTGGCGCTGACTTCGTAACTTTGGTGCTACGGAATTTATTGTAGCCTCGACGTAAAAAGGCCCATGGAAAACTTTTGAGGTGATAAAGATTTTAGTTTATTCAAATCATGACTCACATATGCTAAAAAATGTTAGCATGGGAATACATGTATAGAGAAAATTTTTTTTTCAAGTACAGCAAAGCCCTAGTTAGTCATTTTTGTATGTTAACATCTTCAGATTGTGTAGTTTCAAGTTTGTTCAAATTAGAACACCTAGGGGGAAGAGTAGGGTCACAACTAAAGGTTAAATTAAACACAGGAACATATATAAAAAAAAACTTTTCAAAAATCTGCCCAAGAATAGCAAAGCTAAGATCTGTCATATCTATACGGAAGCATTTTCAGGTGATGTAAATTCAAAGGACAAGGTATAGTGTGGCTGAATCTTGTCCCTAATTTGATTTTAAAATAAAAAACAGACAGTTTGTAATAAAGAACTTTAAATGATACTTGTTTTAAACACAGCGCGAATTTGCATTCAAAGCATACATGGAGGGCACAAGAAAGCGAAGAAGTAAGATTTTTTCCAGAATTTCTGAATTTCTAGTGGAATTTCGTCAAAGGTGAGATACATTTCACTTCGGGAAACATAGCACAGATACTTGCCGATCTTAGATTTTTCTACGCAAGATGCATCTGATACCATCTGATATCGTGACATGTAGTGTAAAAAATTGTGTTTAGGCAAGCTTGCAATTGTGTTCTATGTTTTCTGAAACTAAATGTGCTGTAAATGGATGCAAAATGCATAAGTAGAAAATCAAGAAATTATTCTATATTTTATTCTTTTGACCTCTGTGTATCTCATAACTTAGAGCCTAAGGTCATTTTTTGGCAGGGATCACAACAGCTTTTCATTGATAAATTGTTGCATAATCCAAAAGACACGACACAAAACCAGTAGCCAAAAAGGGATATAAGTATATTTTGTCCTTTAGTCACACAATGACCCCTGGGGTAGGGTGAGGTCACAATGGTTAGTCAAAGTTTTACATAGGAGAACATAAGAAAAGTCTTCAAAAATATACTCCTCAAGTATATAAAAGCTATAATTTGTTAAATATTTATGGATGCATCCTAAGGCGGTGTTTATTATCATGTTTGACACAAATAATGACCAAAGTTTAACATAGAAATATAAAAATCTTCTCGAGAACAAAGCAATAATTGGTAATATTTATATGTTAGCATGCACAGTTAGTCTAGTTTCAAGTTTGTTCAAATTATGACCCCTAGGGGTAGTAAAGTGTGGACACCATGAGAGTTCAAATTTGTAGTAAAAAAGTCACATTAGGCAAAAAATATGTAAGCATTTTAAGATAGTATAGATTCAATTTTGTGAAATTCAAACCCCCTCTTAAAGGTAGGTTTCTGCATTTTTTAAAGCTTCTCAATACTAAACTAACTCACCGGGTCACTTATTTTGCACCTTATGGATGGGTAATTGTTTTTGTAAATTTGTAAGTATTGTAGAACTGTCTTGATAATAATGTCTAAAAGAAATCACGTTCTGTAAGTTCATTTGATAATAACATTAGAATTTAATATCCTGTAATTAAATTACCTCCCTGAGATAACAGCTATATCTTTCTTTGAAATAAAAGTCACGTGCGGCGAGAAGCTGTGTGAAAAGACTTTTCAAATGAAATCACGAAAAAGATAAGAACGTGACATCGTTTGGAAAATTTTCATGAACTGTTTATAAATAAATTTTTAAAAATTAACAGTAACCTATATAAAATACAATCTTGTGGATTCAATACTTGTTGTCAGACTTTGAATTACGATTAAGAGAATGATAGACGGACTTATCATCCGATATACATGTATCATGGGGAACATAGCGAAAAAGCAACAAAAATGTTTTTTACATTTCATTAGAAAATTTATGGTCGAAGCATCATCTTTGACTCATATCAATGCAAATTATACATCATTTCCTAAAAATAATAAACCCGCCATATATTATATCCCTCGTACGTAAACTCGCACTAATTTAATTTTTATATTTAGAAAGAATAATATTTTTTTAGTTTACAAAGCGGACTTTTTCAAGCAACTCTACCTGAAAATAAAATACTAAAATATCATTGACATTTAGCTTAAAACTTGATTGTGAATTTTAGTTACAATCGTAAAAGGTACTACTTCTTTACTTCATTTTCCCATAAAACAGTACACATGTACTGTGTTTATTTTTAAGCAGTTTTGTGAATATGTTATTTCCTCATATATCTTCACATGTATAGTAATGTTTGTAAAAGTCAACCAATTGAAAACATACACAAATGATTTCTTTTTTAATATTCAGAGCTACTCAAAAGAAACATCACGATGATATTTTCATTTCCATGCAATGGTCATAAAGCTTCTCTAATGTTGATAATAACTATAGTTCATCTTCATAAAGATGAATCTCTTTGTAATTGTAATTTATACTTTGAACATACAAATATTTTAACTCCATGGAAATAAAGAAAAACAAATTAAGACACGTGTTTTCGGAAACTTTTGATATGTTTGTATTTCATGTTACGAGATAAGCAATAATAAACATAAGGTGTAATTACTCAGTGATTTTTTTTAAAAGTAAATATCAATAAATAACCTATATTTTCCTCGTGTCGGATACATTTTCTGATGTCTTCTTCAGATTACGAGATTTCATTTACGTGATGTAACTGAAGATTTCAAAAGCAATTTATTTTAATTAATCATGGCTGTATCTATGTGGACTTCATGGATTCAAGGAAGAGGAAAGACATCACAACAGATAAAGAAATATCAAAATTTTACAAATCCTGGTAAAGATGTCATAATGATGAAAACATCAAATATGACATTAAAAAGGTTGGGACCAATCGCCCATATGGGATATAATGGTTCGTTTGGGACATATCTTTTTTAAATTTGGCTATAAATATTATGAATTCGCATCATGACACTTTTACTATAAAGGAATCATTTTTGGTTGACAATTTCTTCTGTATGGCCATTGTTTATAGGAGATTGATCCCTCAGATGTTCCATAACTTCTTGGGGATCAATCTTACAAACTGTAGGGTTGCAGAAAAACTTGCTTCCCAAAAGTTATTCCTTTTTAAGTGTCCTAATACAGAATTATGATATTTTTAGCCAAAATAAAAATTTAATTTCTTGCACTGTTCATTTTTATCCCATTTGGGATATTATATCCCAAACAGATTACTTCATCCTGTTTGGGCGAGTGGACCCAACCTGTTAAATATTATAATATTATATTAAATATAGTGTGTATTACCACTATTGGTATTATATATTTAATGAAAATATTCGTTGTTTTTTTTTCTTGTGTGAAAGTGAATCTTTAATACATTAAAGAGTTTACGAAAAAATATTATGAGTTTATTGTGCCTATCTTGATTTTGTTACCTTTTCTGATGATTTTTTCCCCATTGCAATGTAAAAGTAACATTTTTTGTTTTTGTCTTTTTTTTATACGGGGGAAGGGCGACAACATATACAACTAGCTGTATATCAAGCCTCTAGTGGGAGGGGGAAAGTAGCATAATATAACGGATGCGTTCTCAGACTAAGCTTCTTTTTTCTGATTACACTCAGACCTCGAGATACATGTATAGTCAAAATGGTGGTGGACAAAGCAAAAGTGAATAAGATAGCTAGAGGAAAGCGCAGGTTGAAGGAGGAAATTAAGGGGAGTAACCGCAAAGAAGCAGAAGGCTGCCCCAGAAAATGAAAAGCAGGCAGAGGAAGACGACAAGTCTTTGGGTGAGGAAGTTTTATTAAATGTTGATGAAACATATTGTTCAGAAATGCCAAATAAAGTATTAAGCGTTAATAATTCTTTGGGGCACAATGTCTCGGAAAGTCTGAAACAAAAAATAATTGCAGGAAATTATTTGGATTTTGCATAGTTATTGACAAATAGGAATTTAATAGATTCTAAAAAAAAACCAATACAATTGTTGTCAAAAATCAGGAATTGGTCACTAAAACAAAAAATGAAAAAAAAGATAGATGATACATTCGCTCGTATATCAAACTTAGTAACAGCTTCCTATACTTGCACAGTGCGCATAGCCCATCAATTTTCAAGAGCCTAATTCAAGGATAATGTACCAGACATCTGAGAAATACTAGGGATCAAGATGTTCTGCAAATTATCATTAGAGATTTCAAAACTCATCTCGAAAAAAAAAAGATTATCAACATCCAGAAATTGAACCTATTTTGCAAGATGCTATGTCTGCATCTTCTCGAAAAATCAAAGAAGAAAATTAAAACAGCAAAAAGGCTGTACCCTACGTACTGGTCACCACGTTTAATCCATAAATAAAAGGGTTGAGATGACGACTTATGAAATATTGAGGTTACATACTAGATGACTAAGCAAATAATTATTCTCATCATCCCCTATGGTGACATAAAGCAAACACAAGAATATAGGAGATCTTATTATTTATTTTTCAATACACGTTATTTCTAATATTGATTTGCGCATGATACATATTGTATAAATAAATTTAAAGTGGAAAAAATATTTCCTAGGTAAAGACTAAAGAATATATTAATAACTTTTAACTATTAATAAAGGTAATTTAATTACCATCTCTTAAATATTTCGAATGTCCCGTCTTTCCATGCTGAAGAAATTGCAATATACTATTTTCTTCGAATCAGTATCTCTGAAAACAGAAGATTCTTGCCTGCTGGAAGAGGTCTGAACCATACGGGACTTGGAGATCCATTGTGTCGTAGAAAGGGAACATTAAGATTAACGTGAGCACAGCTATCATACCACCACCCAGATCCATCCGCACTAGCACATTTGTATTTGCTGTCATTATCGAATGTGAAAAATGGATGACCTACCACTGAGTACGATCGGAATGCATCAACTACAAAAATAAAATAAGAATAATTAAATTTATTCATTTACATGTAATTGAAAAATAAAATGGAAATAGTGAGTAAGACACTACAATTTTCGATTTTACACTATCATAGTTTAGTGCTTTGCATGCACTATATATGATTTAATAGTAGTCAGGGTTTGACACATATAGTGCACCAGCCGGAGACAGTGCACTGTGTGTAAACTCCTGACTACTGTTTAGGTATAGTGCATGCAACACTGTTGTTATTAATATGCTGACTGTTGTAAAAAAAAACCCGATATTTTCTCTATCACCAATGTTTCACAAACTCTAACAAACATGTTAATACACCTCTCTATGGCGTCATGTTGTGCTACATGTACATTATAATCTTCTTTTCTTAATTTTGAGTGTTTCATGCAATAAGGTGTAATGAATAGAAAGTTTCAAAGAGTTTTAATTTGAATGAAAGTAAAATAAAATTGCAAGAAACTATTTAAGAAAAAAAATATTTAGTTTTAAATTTTATTATCATTTTTTTTGTAAGTTTCATATTTGTTTGATTGATTGATTTATACCGGTGAAGGGATTTGAATTTTAATCTTTACTCGGCAATCAGGGCCTTTGAGATGTGAGGGTTTTATTCATACTGCCAACACCTGCCGTAACATCGGATCGTGGTTTTTTAGGTACATGTATCATGCGAAGGACCCGCAACTTCAATTAAAGTGCCGAGTACATCGCGAAGGAATAGTTGCTACCTATTTTTTGTCGACAGAAGACAGTCGCGGCCAAGATTCGATTGATTGAATGATTGTTTGTATGTTGATTTATGTCCCATTCGGGAATCTTTTACTCATGTAGATAGAAAGGTCACCATTTACCGCTGAAGGGCTTCAAATTTTGACCTTTGATCTTTACTTGGCACCCAGGGCCATTGAGCATTGAGGGATCTTTATCGTGCTAACATCTGCCCTGGCACGGGGCCTCGGATTTTTATCCAAAGGACCCGTAACTTTTACTTCAAGTGCCCAGCGCTTGGTAAAGGAGCAGTTACTACCCATTTGAAACTTAATAATCAATAAAACACATATACAACGATAGGTCCATGGGCACATGGCTAGGAAAAAAACAAAAATCAATCAAGTTGTGCAAAGCTTAGACGCAAAAGTGGTACCAACCTACCCCTAAAAGAGAGGGGTTTATTATTGAAAATACTTCTACACTAAATGCTTAAATATTTATTTTCTTTGACTAATTGTGGCTTTTCCCCCTACATATCTTTACATATTTTGGCCACATTCTACCCCCAGGTGTCATGATTTCCAAAAAAAAAAATTGAATATACTTAACCACAGAATGTTCCACAGTTTCATCTTTCCAGATCAAGTGGTTATCGAGGAGATTTTTTAAACATGCCACCAAATTTTTACTATTTCTTAATTATCTCCCCTTGAAATAGGGCGGACCTTTCATTTGAACAAACTTGAATCCCCTTCACCCAAGGATGATTTGAGGCAAGTTTGGTTGGAATTAGCCAAATTGTTCTCGAAAAGAAGTCGAAAATATTAAAAAGTTTACAGACAGACGGACGGACGGACTACAGAAGAAATGTTATAAGAAAAGCTCATTTTTAGCTTAGGCGAAAACTACTAGCAGAGGTCCATCTAAAACATATAAATATAGAAATATTTTTTTGAAAAAGGGCATGTACCACGAACCTCGGAAAATATAGACGTAGGAAATACATCCATAGGGCTGAAAATGTTTAAGTGTGTGTGATAGAACTGAGTACCCGGGTGTCATCATTCGAGTAACTAATTATTAAACATTTACTGATTTGACATCCCTACATAAAAATCAATAATTTGTGTACCCATTTCCCCGATAGATAATTATACTTTAATTTTTAAAATAGGTCAGAGCTATCCAAGATATAAAGACAAACAAACAAAAATGATCGAAACGTTAAAACAATGAACGGCGTATATCACAGAAAACACGACGACAGGCAAAAAGATAGGTCACCATCAAGACTCAAGTAGGATACAGAGAAAGAAGAATACACTACTTACCAATATCTCCTAAATTTTCCCCAAGGGAGAGTCTATAACCGTCAGTCACATTAGAAATTGAAAAAGAAGAATATTGTACTTCAAAACTTTCATTTTTTGTAGATCCAAGTCTGATATACACAGAGTTGTTGTGTTTCGTGGTCAATATATGAATGGCATCGCTTCCTTAATTGAAAAAAAAAAGTTTCCTGATTTCCCTTTTATCCAGATTATATCTACTAACTAAAATGTCATTCATTATTAGACAAAAATGCATGTAAATCATTCGAAAATGTGTGAAATTCGTAGCTTTACACAATTATGACAGATAATTCACATGAAATTATTATTTTCTTTTTGTGAGATATATTTTGATAAAAAAATCTTGTATGTTTGACATCTCATACCAAATCACTAAGACCAATGCCACTTTAAAAAGGTTGATCAAATTATGCGCAAAAACATAACTCCTGTTCTCTTTAAGAAACATCAATTCAGAGATTGAGTTCGTTACACAAGAGACAGTTGTTATCAATACGTGTTACTAGTTTGTAGATGTAGATCCAAACCCAACATTAACGTAGCATTATAGAAGAAGGAAATGGACAGTTTTATTGAATCACAAATGACATAAAAGTTAAGCACTAATGCACACCACTTTAAGGACAGATGATACAAACAAACTTTTGTCAAAAAATTTGAAAATAACAACTTGAGTCATGTTTTAATGAGTAGAATGAATAAGTTTAACCGCGTAGTTTTTGAATTTTTATTCAAATTCTCACAAAAATGGGATTTGAATTGAAAAATAGTTGTATTGATTAATAAGGATGGTTTCAGAGAGGTAGAAATTTGAACATTATAGAAGGTTTACAAATTCTTTATATTCTAGAAATTTATTTTTTACATCATTTTCAATGAAATAAGACTAAAAAATATATACCAATCCAGGCATCCATTTTTTTTGTTTGTATCATCTGTCCTTAAAAGGAAAATGCTTGTTTTTTCATTTACCTTACCATAAAACCTCAGTTACTGAACTTAATCACTACATACTGTATATGTCTACACATACACAACTTGCAAGTCGTGGAATGTTATATAAAAATAATCCCTACGATTGTACAACGTCTCAAACAGTGCGGCAAGATATATAGAGGATATTGTGTGATTTGATATTGGCTTTATCCAACGAGTTCAAATGGTGTATATATTCACGAGGCTAGCCGAGCAAATATGCCCCATCTCAACGAGTTGGATAAAGCCAATATCAAATCACACAATTATAGATGTTCTATTTATCTCATACAACTTTCGTTTTAATAAAAACTTTGAGACTTCCCCTGCAAAACTACATGAATGATTGCCAATTCAAATTGATGACGTATAACTTGATGACGTAGCACCGTTGATGTTAAAAATGCTTCGAAAGAAAGTAGATCGTGTCCAAAAGTAAAAATTTTTGCTATCTGCGTCTTTCAGAACATTATGAGAGAATTGTGGGATTTTTACATCAAACGAACTTCTGATTGAAAGTTGTAAGGACCATGGGATCGTGAAAATTAACTCTTTGTACGGTGGCAGTACAAAAAGTGCTAGGCAAGGCTTTGTAGATTCATTATTGATCCATGGTAAGGTACACCTACATTACATGTACTAGGTAGGCATAATTAACGATATTACTGCCCTTTATTATTCATTTTATAAGGGCAATAATTTTTACAAATCAAAGTTTCAATAAAATAAAATCTTGACGCGTGTCAAAACCGGAAGTGCTATTGATAAAGCATCTACCCATTGGTAAAGCCTGTATCACCCACACGTATGAGATGAATAATGTACCTTAAAAATAAAGATTTAAACTTTAAGATTGAAGCCTATTGAAAGAAAGTGACATCACTAGACCATCGTTGGATTGCCATAATGAGTTGAATTAGTCTGTAACTTTGATAAAATTGTGTATTTTGTACGTAAACAGACGTTATTTCGAAAACCTGGTAGCAATTTGAGTGACACCAACCTGTTAACGATGCTTGAATTTTTTATATTCGTGTTTCTCATAAGGAAAAAATACAATATGGGACAAAGGTTGCTATTTTGCGTTAATCGTTGCAAAGATGACGTGATACTCTTAAACTCCTAGTAAATGTTGCACTTTGATTGGTAAGTAAAGCCTATAAAAATATTAAAGATCTCTGTAAAATATTGACTCTAATTAGATCGAAAAATAAAGAAAAAACTTTTAAACTGTCTTTCTTTTAAAATAAATACTTTAAAATATACATTCCGTGTCCTCGGTAAATGGCAAAAATGTTTATGCAGCGAACACATGTTTTTAGAATTCATATTATTTCATATGATTTTACGTATAGTTAGCTCACCCAGCCAATAATTTCCTCAAACATCCCCAAAACCTCTTCTGTATTCAGCCCAGGTGGTGTTGAAATTTACGTGAGGATTTTCTTGATTCCTATGCTGTATGACCTATAGTTAAAGCACTTAAATACTTTATAAAATTTGTAGTTTCCAATGATAAAGAAACATCAATAAATGAAACTCGTCAGAGAGAGAACAAGCGTATAAAAACGACTTTGAATGTGCTAAAAGTCTGCTTTAAATGCAATTTCGGAAATAATCGTAACATCAACTTATTTGTCAGTAGCTTGCTTCGGTTTAAGGCAAACTGGCATATAAAATCAGTTTTGAAACATAAACACAATATACAGGAGAAATCAAAATATAACTTCATGATTTAGGGAAGATGAATTCTACTTATTTGCCATGCAGTTCAATTATTGACACCAGAACAAGAGGCCCATGGGTCACAGCGCCTAGGTGAGTAGCTGTGACCCTGTCGTTCTTTATCATACCCCCTACTTGTAATATTTATTGTGACTATTTCTTATCCTGGGGGTCATGATTTGAGCAATTTAGAATCTAAATTCCTTAAATGCCTCCATTCGTAAGTTTCAGCTTTTCTGGTCCTGTGTGTCATTAAAAGATTTTTTCAAATGTCATGATCGGGAAATAACGAAAAAATCCGTCCTCAATTCAGAGTATAAATAATGGACTAACAATTAGTATGAAAAATTTCAATCAGCATTTGACTCAATGATAAATTGTATATGCTGACAAGGTCATTTTATCGACCATAGAACTTACAAAATGGTGACTTTCAACGAGACTGCTGATATTCTTGTTTCATCAACTTGCTTGTCAATAATTTACTTCATTTTAAAAATTGTTCATACGTAGAGCATGCTTTTGCGTTTCGAATCCACTGAGATATATTTACTCCGTATGCAGGTGATGAACGTATATTGCTGCATAATTAAGGGAAGTTGACAATAGAAAAGTTTAAGTCATCACGATTATCATATAGCGTGGTTGTTAGATTACAATTATCGTCTTTTTCAAGTAAAATATCCAAGTATTAAACAGATGCGTCAGACTCTGTGGTATCTGTAATCACAAACTCATCCAGATGTATCTTATCGACGTAGTTATTGAAATTACCATTGTTAATTGACAATACGTCGTCGATATATCTAAATGTCGAGTTGACGGCCACACCAAGTGTTTTCTTCTTTTCACGTATAAGGTTTTGCACAATTCTACTTTATATGAATAAAAAAATTAAGTCTGCTAATAACGGAGCGCAAAGTGATTTTCTAGGTGGCCAGTGGCAAGAAAACAATTTTCGAGTTTTGTTGTTATTTATGGAAAAGCTGTGTATTATTTGTGAAATCCTAGTCTTTAAATTTATCGAAAGATATTTACCTAAGAAGGTAAATAAAAACAAATATGTTCGATTGCTATTGATGCTGAAAAGATTTTGGATTTTAAATTTTGCTAATGTTCGTCTCATGCTGTGTTCGTAATCCACATTTGATTGACATAAGTTTTTCCATATTTTTAGAAAAGTCCTTTGAATATTCTACTTCGGAACGATTTATATTTGGTAAGAAGTAAGAAAAGGGGTCATGTGGAACATTTAATTGCCATGCAATATATGTTGATAAGGATTTTTACTGATATTTTAGAAACTTGTTTTGATACGGTAAATCAAAACCATTACCATTGACTGGAATGTTAAAAATATTTAAAATTGAATAATTATATTTAAAAGACTCATGTTTTCATCCGTTGCATGAAAAACTGTTTACTATATCTTTATTCTGGATTCAACTTTTATTTAAATGAAAGTGTAGTAATGATAGCACAAACAACGACTAGGTTTGTCTGCTGGAACCAAACATATTTTTCATGTTTTTTTTTATAACATTCCCAATCTACTGAAAACGGAGGGATAGATAGTTTTCATATGCCCTTTTCATTCTCTGAGGCAAATTTTGATACAATTAAAAACAACTATTCCATTCTGAGAAAGTGAAGGTGCCTTTCTCTTCATCGTTAGGCAATTATTTGGCATACCTTTCAACCCAATTTAACCAAATTCGTAAATGATATTATACATTACCGTCCATCCCCCTCCTTTTGAGTCCATTTCACACAGAACTTGAAAAGAAACTGAAGATGTGAAGGGATATATTTCGTAAACTCCTGTCTTTGTCAGTCCACATTTGTTGTAGATTTCAAAACAATCCAAAGGATGGATACAACCTTTATAATAATAATTTTAAAAAGATTTTAGAAGGAGAACATACAATGTACATGTTGATATACATATACATATATATCATAGTTTTAACCAGTAAGTGTAGTTTAATTTATATTGCTCACTTATATAAAAAAGAGTCACAAGTTTTAAAAAAAAGTTACCTGAAAATTGTTTTAACTAAATCATGTTCATCTATGGTCAATATTGAGAATATTATATTCTTCAAACAGTTGATGACTTCCACTTATTTGCCTAGTCTTTTTCAAGAAGAATCTTAGTAAGCCTCGTATGTTGACAAAACACACATTTCTCTCAAATTTTTACAGGATGTTCATACTAAATACAAATTTGTCGTGTATGTAGTCTTGCATGATAGATCTATCGAATATCAAAATAATCATTACTAAGAAGAACAATGATTGATTGATTGATTGATTTTTGTTTAACGTCGCTGTCGAGGATTTTTCACTCATATTGAGACGCCACCACTTGCCGGTGGAAAGTTGCAAATTTTGTCTTATACTTGGCACTCATGAAGAACCATTGAGCGGGGAGGGATGTTTTTCGAGCCAGCACCTTCCGCGACACGGGACCTCGGTTTATGCAGTCTCATCCGAAGGACGGCTCTCCTTTTCCCGTAGTGGGATTCAAACCCGCCACGTTAGGATCAACACCTTACTTCACCTCTTTAGAGCAGATCCGATCCTCTAATCACTCATTAGAAGAATGAAATAACAATCTATACTGAAAAACGCAAAACACATTTGCTTCAAGAAAAGGAAAGTCTTACATATGCCATTGTGGAACAAAATACGTTAAGTCAATATCCGTGTTGGCTACTATTCACATGGTTTCTTCATAAGTTGAACGATTAATATAATTTATTTGTTGAAGAAAAAGAGGGATATGAAGATAACGAACAGTATTCAATGTCAAAGTCCATAAAACAATACAAAATAGGAGCAGAACAAACATGGACCTCCAAAACATCAAAGGTGGGATCAGATGCCATGGAGGAGTGAGCATCCCCTGCTGACCGGTCACACCCGCTGTGTGCTCATTGTCATGATCGTGAAATAACGGAAAAAATCCGTCGTCAATTCAGTGTAAAAATAATGGATTAACAATTGTCAGTCAGCATTTGACTCAATGATAAATTGTATTTGCTGACAAGGTCATTGTATGGTCCATAGAACTTAAGAAATGATGACTTTAAACGAGACTGCTGATATTCTTGATTCATCAACTTGCTTGTCAATAATTTACCTTGTTTTAGAAATTGTTCATATGTAGAACATGCTCTTGCGTATCGAATCAACTGAAATGTAGTATTATAGAAAATCTCGTAGGCTGTGCTTTTAAAATTTACAAGAAACATAAAAATCAATTTTTGTTTCAAAATAAAAAGTTTCAAAAATATTAGCTTGATATGTCCATTATTCTTGTGATGATTAAACACGGAAAACACTATATTCTCAGTCGCTGCTGTCTCAAATTTTAAATATATAGGGTCCTTTTTGTATATTATTTCAGCTTAACATTTAAATTTGCAGAAAGAAAATAAAATTTTGTTTCATTTTAGCTGAAGACACTAGTAATAGGAAACACTGTTTGTAAAGAGCGAATCGAGAAAATCTTGGTTTCGAACACCAACTACTATTGGTTTACATAAATGAGGCAGTTTATGTCAACTAAACGATCAGAAATGATAGACTATTTGATAAAGACCAATTTATAAATGTTCAGTATGGTTTCATGCAGTATGATAACTTGTTGGATAAATACAATGATTCAATGTAAGGAGCAATCCAGTGACTCCTTTAGATTAGACCTATTCGATGTATTTAACTGGTTCTATGTATATTTGCATTTTACGTGCTAACGAAGTTTTACATAAATAATTTGTGTAAAAGGTAAAAAAAAAGTATACAGGTGACTCTCGATGGCTCGAACTCCGATCTCTCGAAGTGAACCCCCGGTCCCGTTTTTTCCCCTCTATATAACTAAGCAAATTTACTCCTGATCTCTCGAACTTCTATCTCTCGAAGTTCTCTATCTCTCGAACCAAAACATGGGTCCCGTTACACATATTTCATTGAATTTTATTCTCTATCTCTCGAAGGTTTGATTGCGTGTGTATACAAGCCAATCTAGCGTAAAATTGATGCAGCCGTGAACTTACCTGGAAAACAGTGAACACCTGGGGCTTGGCATTGAGGTGTTAATTGGGTGTTTACATAGATGACACTTCATGTATGGGTAGTATGTGTGGTGATATAATTAATTGATTATTATTGGTAAATTAAAAAACTGTTTTTAAATTCACAACTTTAGTATTTTCACTTGAAAACGAGACGAAAATTTTTAGAAAATAATATATAGTCGAATCTATAAATTCCAATAGGCTTTGAATTTTTAATAGAGTCTTTATAATCCCAGTATGGCAAATATTGCACAAGAAATTCCTTTCTCAAGGACTAAATACCGATTAAGAAAAGTCTTGTGAACACTGATGAACAGGTGAAGGACCCAATTAAGTCGCGGAATAGTCAAACCGACAATTGCTATTCGGATTTCATGTAATCATTAAATAACAACAAATAAGTATGGAAACTTTAGGAATTCGTTTTATTTAGTCGAAATACGATCATTGTTGTTGATATCAAGTAAATATTACCTGTAAAATACGATAGAAAACGTGCAATAACTTTATTTACATATACTTCCGGTATCATGAAAGTAGAACTTCGATGATCGGAACTAAAAATTCCGGATTTTATTTACTTTCTATCTCTCGAACCCCTCGATCTCTCAAACTTTTCTTGCAATCCGTTGAACTTCGAGAGATTGAGAGTCACCTGTATACTATATGAATCAGTCATGATACTATTGCACAAGATAAAAACTTTTGAATCGATATAAAGTCATTTGAAAACATTGCGAGTATGGTAGCTGTAAATGCGACTCTTCCCATCTGTAATTGCTACGTTTATTATTATAATAATAAAATGCGACGCATGTTTTACGGCTGTATCATAAATTTATTGTATTTATTGTATTTTATAGAAAGACATAAATATAAAGACACCGATCTTTTATTAAACGTGCAGACCCATGGCATTTATTTTCAATGCAGATGTAGAAAGGATGGTGGTCGCAGGTAACTAACAAGCCATGCAACCAAAAAAGTTCGGTCTCGGAAGAACAAAGCTGTAGAACTGTAGAATTTAGTTATGGGTTTATGGTTTCATCCTTGACTATAAAGTATCAAATGTAAAACCATAACGCTGCAGTTCAGCATTAGGAAAACAGTTCTAATTCTTTCTTTGTGTGGAACCTTTCTCTTACTATTCCATTTTCCACAAAGACAATCTTTGCTTGCGAAGGGTTTCTGATTCGCTACTCTCCTCATAAACAAAGGAGAGAAGAGTATCAGAAAGCACTATTATTAAACATGCAGACTAGCGAAGATGACAACGGTTAGATTTGCCAATATTACGAAGAGCCGCAGAACTGTAGCTCTCCAATAACTATATATTGACAGACGGGAGAGATGCAGTGTCACGACTAGAAAAAATGTTTATTTATCGTGCAAAAAATGTGCGCTGTTTCCTGTTTCAAATTGTTATTTTTATCTGGGTGTTTCAAATTAATACATTTACAATTTCCAATCACTACTTCCACAACAAACCGTTGTAAATTGCCCTCCTTGACATGAAATTGAGACCCTCCTCTTAACTTTTGCATTTTACTGCCATGTTTAAGAAAAGGGACAGTCGTTTCAATTGCAACAAACTTCATTAAGAAGTCAGAAGCTAATGATTTTTTAGACTACATGCAACTCAATTTTAAATGCTAATATCGTGCTCATAGAAATATAAATTGCAAGGGAAAATATTTCTATCATTAATTCGTTTATTGCTGTAAAAAGATTAATTGCTTGATCACGGCCTTTGTATTCCTGGTATAGTTTTTGATTATTTAGTGTCATTGTCTTGTTCACTTATACCATATCACTTTTTGATAGTAACAAGATAATTGTACCAAAACACAATTTCCGTAAAATGAATTGATGGAACATTTTGTATTGCTTCAATAAATGATCAAGATTTACTATAAACTATAAAAACTATTTTTTTTTCATGCGAGTTTGAATAAATTCAAATTATTCACGTTAAGTAACAAAAACCAACAGTCTCAGAGACGTTAACAAGTTGTCACAAATACACAAACTGAGCAGTGTCTATTTTTCAGAAAGTTATTCTTGTTTTTTATCCATATACATGTAGCTGTCCAGTTAATCCTGTAGCACTTTATGCATCATTCGAATGCAAGTACATGAAAAACACGATGTAGACAGCCATTTACATGTAATATTACGATATTGAGCACTTTTCTGGTATGAAATCATTCCAATCGCTTAACTTTTTTTTATAAAACTGCTTCGAGGAGAGTAATTTATTCTTATTATTTAAATAAATATGTACTTAAATAGACAATTCACATTTGCAAATTTAAGCTGGTGTTCGAAAGCAAAATTTTTTTTTTCGATTCGCACTTTACCAGCACTCACTGTGTAAACTAAGAATATAAATATTTGTTTTTACTTTTTTACCGTCCACGTGTTCATGGAGTCTTGTTGATTTTAATTTCTTTTAGATTGGTGGGAAAAATATTGCATTGCTAATTTTAACATGAATTAATACGTACTTTTTAATTATGAGCTTGAGGATGACAAAGGTTTACCTGACTGGAATATAGGAGAAACTTTCAGTAACTGTATGTTTGTGGCATTCTGATCCTCACGGATATCATTCAATGCTTTTTCAAGGGAATGGGAAAAGTTCCAAAAATTGGTTTCAGTCACATTAAGACGGGCCTCAATGTTTGAGAATTTCATTTCCTTTTCCATCCGATGTAACTTACTTTGCACGGTGTTTTTCTCCTTTGACAATGCATCAAACAGCTGGTTCAGCGCAAAGGTGTCATTCCGTAAGCTGTTTATATATTCCTTCTTTAAGGACAGATGATACAAACAAACTTTTGTCAAATATTTTGAAAATAACAACTTGGTTCATGTTTATATGAATAAAATGAATAGGTTTCACCGCGTAGTTTTTTTTTATTTTTTATTCAAATTTGCACAAAAATGGAATTGAAGCGAAAAATATTTGTATAGAATAATAATGATGGTTTCAGAAGGGTAGAATTTTGAACATCACAGAAGGTTTACAACTTCTTCATATTCCAGAAATTTATTATTTGCATCATTTGCAATGAAATTATGCCAAAAAATATATACCAATCCATACATCCAATTTTTGTTTGTATCATCTGTCCTTAAGGTATCAAACTGTTCTTTGATTTTAAAATTTTCCAAAGTAAGATTTTCATTTTCCTTCCTTAGAGCTGAAAATTGTCTCCTCAGAAAATATATATCCGATTCATTTAGCTGTTGAATGTTTGTAAGTGTGAGGTTCTGACTTTCACTGATTCTGCTATTAATACTACTCAGTTATTGTTGAAATCTCATATCACCTTGTTTAAGCTCCTGATCTTTTGATTCCAAGGCTTGTATTTCTTTTCCATCCGATGTAACTTACTTTCCACGGCTTGTATTTCTTTTGACAGATGTAAAAGCTTCCTTCTCAATATTTCAGTGTTATTTTTGTTGTCTATAGCATCCATTACCAAATTCTGAATTTTGTGCACCATAGAAAACGTACCAAAGATTCTTGGTTAAGAATTTTTGTAAAATTTTGGATGTTTTTTTCAGCCGTTACACTACTAACGAATGTGTTTATGACCGATGTATCATTTTCAGACAAGGAATGACATCCAGATGACCCAAAGATAACGAAATATACTAATATAGCTATTTGCCATCTTCCCATTTTCAGATAATACAAAATATGCTAAAGTGTTTTCTTTTCTAAAATACATTCTTTTGTGATGGGGGTTTATATCCTAAAAGGGGCAGGGCCTTTTAAAATTACGTATAACCTCATATCAATGCTCCATTAATTCTAAATTCGAACATTGTTTGTTTCAAGAGAATATTTTTCAATATTGTGTTTAAGTAATCTACGTTCAACGACAAAACCAAAAAAAAAATGTTTAGAAATCCTATATTCAATTATAAATTTCTGGATGAAAAGGTTGACGTCACGTAAAACTCTTTTCTCATTTAGGTAGAAAGCGAAATCAGAATTCAGTTTTGCCTTTAGTTTTTAATATTTTAAGAAATATAGATTAAAATTGTCGTTATGAAACCACCCTTTGCAGTATCTCTCAATTATATCTAGGCTTCATTTTTTTCCCAATACCCTGAGTAAAAGAGACCTTCTGAAGGAAGGTACTATTAAATGTATAAGAGGAAGACATCCTACTTTAAGAATTAAAACTTATCTGGACAGCAAAGAAAATGTATATTGAAGTTATCGTTTACAGGGCTGACCTGTCACAGTAGCCTTCGTCCCTTGCCATGGTAGGCGATGGCATTATAAAGGATTTTAACACCTACCTGGACATTGATTTTAGTCCAGTGCAAGTTTAAAATTGAACCCCTTAAACTGGATACGGTGACTTTATATATATATGTATTATTTACAAAATTTTAAAATTGCACCAGAATAAAAAAAAATGATACAATAAGCAATAATCACTCAATAACGGCTGGATTTTACTAAGTATACTAAGTTTGGTTCCAAGACAAATTATTTTTAAACGTGAGTCATGTTTTGCTATAGCAATCTTAATCTTCAGTAGAGGAAATTTTAAGAAAATTCTTGAGACATAGCCAGTAGAATGAAAAACGGACTTGCTAGAAGTTTTGAAGCTTTCTTGAGTTTCTTCCAATTATTTAAGTAAAAGTGTATCTTTGAAAATTTAGTAGGATTTTACATTTAAGCAAATTAAATGTATCAACTACATAGTATCAAAGAGGGGATGAGGTGTAGTAAAGAATAATGAATTCATATTTTCGATGATTTCAATATATTTTCACTGAGGCAAATGCAACAGATTACAGTAATTGCGGATGATGGAGATTCAGTGATGGGGCTACATTGAGGAAAAACATGGCAATTGTAAACTGTTACTATGGCTCATGAAATATCCACATACTGGTATTTTACTAACCAAAATCAAACATTGAATGTGAACAATAACTCTTTGGGATTTTTTTTTATCTGAAAGTTTCATCGAATAGATAAAAAAAAACACAAACTTGTTTGCTCAATTTAATTTTTTTGTTAACTTTTTAATGATAAACCCTGCCAATAAATGTAAAAAAAAAAGATTGATTAAAGGCATTAAAATTATTTTGTGTTCTGTTCCTTTAAAATCATTTTCCCTGTAACCTGTTCAGAAATTTCTGATAATAAATACGAAATCTATTTTTTTTTGTATTTTTATTTCGTGAATGGAGAGTGCAAATTTCAATCAGATTCTTTTCATTTTTTTTTAAGTATTATCTTTTGCCTAACTTCAGGAAAAAGTCTGTTTTAAAGAGTGCGATTGATAACGTAGGCATGAACAATCTTGTATTCTCTCATTCCAAAATTAATCAAATCTATTTATCTTCTCAAAGGTTTGTTGTTTCTTTTTAATGGTAGCTAAATCCGTGCTATATCATCAAAAGAACCCGCAAAAAGATAAATCTGTAACTTCATACCAATTAACACAAGGAAATGGATAACCTATATTTCTATAGTTTCCGATTCATTTCTTGACTGTATTCCTTAACATTACAATACAGTAGATTGTGAGATTGTTTTGATGTATTTTGTTTCATTATATTCCAAAGAATTTCTTGAATATATTTTGTAAATTAAAGACGGTATTTATAATAAAGAGCTTAAATCATTTTGAATCAGGAAAAAAATACATTAAATAAACTAAATACAATATGATACTCAAATACGTTTTTCAATCCATACGAAAATGAATTAATGATCATAATTTCATACTTGGCTACAACAATTATGACAACACTAAGCTTGTGATAAACATGTTAATCTTTTCTTGCGTTTAAGGTAGTCCGATCCTCAGGACCTGATATTCAGGAGTTGGGAAATTGTAAATGCTTTCAAAAGTGTCTCTGAATTCATAAAATTATATGTACATGTACTAAATAATTGAAATATACTCAGATGTATTGAAATAGAAAAAAAGTTCAACAAAACAGATATCATTTTTGTTTTCATGCAGTGTTTTTTGGAAACGTTGAGTCATATGAGCTGATGAAATCAAAGATTATTTTATGTGGGACATTTTGATTTCCGTGTTAAAAAAGTCTTTGTCCGTGACGTCGAAAATTAGATATCTATACCCCCCTGCTTGAAAAGCGGAAGGTATACGGTGATCGCGGTGTCCCTCTGTTACGCTTTGGGGTACCTATCTTTTATCTGCAACATCACTTTTACATGTATCACTGAATGAAATTTAATTAGAATTTCACACAATCTTTGTTATAAAGTGACATTGTGACCTCCTATTTTTCTTTTTTTATCGGACACATATTTTGGTTTTCCAGAGCAAAACATGGACACGGCCATTTTTTCTCTAATATTGGATGGTACCCATCTCTTATCCGTAACTACTCCTCTACCACTGAATAAAATTTAATGATACGTTCACAGATTCTATATTACACAATGCCATTGTGCATCTCTATTTTAATTACACGGCCATTTTTTCTCTAATATTGGATGGTACCCATCTCTTATCCGTAACTACTCCTCTACTACTGAATAAAATTTAATGATACGGTCACAGATTCTATATTACACAATGCCATTGTGCATCTCTATTTTACTTTTTGATCTGACACCTATTTCGGGTCTCTCAGTGCAAAACATAGACATTGCCATAATAACCATATGGGAGGCAGAGGGTATCACTAAGTGAGGTCATTGCTCAAGTAAACGTACATGTAACTCTAGTCTGATTGTTTTTTCGATATGAAATGATCAATTTTTGAATTAATGGGTTCAATAGCATCTAAATGGAGCTCTTGAAAATTAAAATGATGAAATTTGAAAACTAAAGCTTTATTTTGAAATATGAAATTTGTTGTCATGGAACTTAAATCATATTCCTTTTACTGTCTGAATTAAGGTTAGTACGCATTTTGAAGAAAACTTTAAAACATTAATATGCATTTATCTTAGAAACTACTTACTCCTAAAGAAATTTTTCATAAGTTTTATGTTGTTTGTATAGTATTTAGAATTTGAGTTGAGTTAATAACTATTGCGAGTATGTTCTATATTTTTAGCTTATCCATGTTTAAAAACCCGAGTGAGATTTCATAATCACATTTTGTTGGCATGTATGTCTGTAAGTCTGTAACTATTTGACATTTCGATTTCTTCTCCTGAACTAGATCGTCAAGTTACGTAGAATGGAAGGATATAATAGATAAAAGTTTTACATAGGAATATACCGTATCCCTATCAAGGGAAAATTCTGAATCATCAGGTATACAAAGTGTATATAGATTCAAGTTTAAAAAAAGAGGTACTGTGAGCACTGAGCTCACAAAATGATACCCCCTGCCTCCTATATGATTATGATGACAAAGTCAATGTTGTTATGGGAGACTTGAATTAAATGTAACTAGATAAAAAAAAATGAATAAATAAAAATAAAAAAAAGAAGAAAAAGGAGGTGCACAATGACATTATGTAATAAAGAATCTGAAAGTTTTATTCAGCGACAAAGGAGGATGAATGCCCTTCAACAGGTCGAGACCACTACCTTATATAGAAGGCAATTTTCAACATGTGACGATGTTTTCGTCACGCCCGTTCTCCAATCAATTGAAAGAGTCCCAAAGCATAACAGTCTACCACGTGTTTACGATTCAATGGCTACACGTGGTTTTCGTCGGTTTACTGCACAAAATTTAACTCGTCAACGGAAATACTGTAGAGCCTCTTTATAACTTTATTAGACCGAAATTGAAAGATTATATTCTAAAGACACTGGTCCATGCTCACATTTAATATTGGAGTTGTTTAAGATGATTAACAGTTGCTTTGAATACCGTATAAACGCTTTGACTTTTGCTTATGCATAAAACACTTTCTGATAATATTGAAGCTATAAGTAATAGTTGCACACTTTCTCCTGTTGTCTTAAAACAAGCTTAAGGACCTATATACTACCTGGGAAAGCTATGTACACGTAATATCACGTGAAAAAAACTCAATGTTTTATCGACACGATTGCACTTATACGTCTCTTAGACTTTGAACAATGGTATACTAGGCCGATGTATTATAAGTTGATATTAGGCTTCATAAAGCAAATTTTGTAAATGTGAGCATAAAAATGAAAGATTATACATCATTTTAAATATTTCTTTCACAAATTTCAAAAAAGAATTGTTAATAAGTTTCCAAGGGACAATTTAAGTTGCCTTTAATTTTCAACACAGCTAGGTACTTGTAGTAGCCCACAATGCATTGCGGCTCATTCAGCAGTAAGTAAAGTAAACATATGAGCTAATTTACATGCAAATTTATTCTGACGTCAGAAAATCTAGTGGTCTCGACCTGTTCAATAGTATAGAAGAAATGGCAGTGTCCATGCTTTGCTATGAGAAACCTAAACTATGTGTCCGATCAAAATGTAAGATAGGAGGTAAACTATTAATTGAAATTAAAAAGAAAAGCTTGCCGTGAATTGGTGGCAATTGAAGATCTCATTTAGTAATGATTATCAGCTGCAGGTTTTGATAATGCAATTTTCTTTGTGGGTGGCAATCCTTGAATCAAGGCTCGCCGCCCACTGTTTAATAATATAAAATTTGTTAAATAAATGTTTATCTTTCTTTCCTTTATACAACTTCTGTAACAAATAATTAAGTTCTTTTTTGTGGAATTTAAAATATAACGTTAAAGCAAAGAACAGAAGGAAAGAAAACTAATTTTGTTTTATTTAAAGATATTACAGAAACGTACTTATAGTAAATCACGTGTACGACTGTCAATAGATATCCCGAATGAAATTTAAGGCAGATAAAGTTAACCATAGGCCAGTTTGTTGTAATTCAGAAACTTGAATTGCTATGTTCACTTGCAGAATAGACAGAAACATTTAGGTCTGAAAATGAGGATTTTACAGCTTGTGTTAGTTTGGTTTTCTATCCAAGAGACTTTTGCTCATCAAAGTTTACCTGAAAAAAATATGTTGCCTAGCACAACGTCTGACAAAGTATCAAATGTTTTAAGGGATGTTTTAAACAAAGAATCTTTGGTTCGTTTTTCGATGGTACAAAAAATTCAGAACTTAGTAATGGATGCATTAGAAAGAAGAAACAGAAGCCAAATCATGAGGACCAGACTCAGTAATGTTATAAGGGAAGTACATTCCTTAGAGGAAACGGAAAATAGAATAAAGGAAGAAAATGTTAAACTGAACAAAGAGTTAATGAATATTAAATCAACATTAGGGGAAAGAGAACAAAAGGAAATGGTTCAAATTGTAGAAATGGACACTTTAAAGAATGAAACCCTTGCATTACAAGAAAAATTTGATCAACTTCTATATGAAAACAATGCTTTCCAATTTCAACTGCATCAAATGAATGAGACCATGAAGGAGATAGAAGGCAGCTTAGCAACATTTACAAAGACGTTAAATGAAGAATTACAGAGTATCCACGAGGATCAAAATGCCTCAAAAATGACTCTGCTAAAAATTTCCTCCAAAACTGCATCAGGTAACAGATTTTTTTCTCTTAATTTCAAGAGGATCACTGTCTACATGTACATAATATCGTAGACGTGTACATATTTGCCAACCTAGACGTATGAAAAAAAGAAACATTCTGAGGAGTAATTTTTTGTTTGACTCCATAACTTAATATAAAATTAGAAACAGACATAGCAGATAACACAACACCAGTTCCGAGTCTTATTTATACCATTAATTTTTAGTATACTTTATTGAATTGAGCAAAAAAAAAAGAATTTTGTTGCTTTCATTTCACTTTTATATGTGATCTCGCACTAAAATTGAATAGCTGTATTTTATGTCACCGATAACGCTTATAGTTAACAAATATAGTAAATTAATGTATAAAGGATAAAGATGTGAATAAATTACTTTCCGAGTTAAATATTATCATGATCATGTCATGTTATAAATGTTATTTAGATCCTATTTGTCACTATAGGGATATTCTCGATTTCTCAGGAATTTCAAATGTAATGTTAACTGGACATCTTTTCCAGCATATGAATAAATGAGACACCGAATTTCAAGTTGTCTTTTAAAGCTTTCCTTATGGTATTTTAAAAACGGAGAGAACTTAAATATTTTTCTGAAATATTTTATTCATGCCTTGAAATCAGAATGATACAGAGATTTGTTAATATTTCTTTTCCTGTCATGCGTTATTTAGAAAAAATTCCAACAGCAAAATGAACTTTGACATTATAATCATATGAGAGGCGGGGTTATTATTAAGTGAGCTAAGTGAACTACTAGTATTTATTATGAATGTTCGCAATTAAATGTCTGAGAAAAAATAAAATATTTAATATTTTCATTCTGTTATGATGGAAGGTATTTACAGAACATCATTAAGGACAGATGATACCAACAAAAAATAATGGATGGATTGCGACTTTGTATAGATTTTTGGGCCTATGTTTTGTTGCAAATGGTGCAAATAATAAATTTCCAAAATTTTAAGAGATTGTTGTACTGAGTTGATTTTCTCTGATGTTCAAAATTCTACCTTTCTGAACCCATCCTTATAATCTATAAAAAAAAAAAATAAAAATAAATTCGAATGCCATTATTTTGAAGCTTTGAATGAAAAATCAAGAACCTGTTAATAAAAATTTATTTTTTCTATTTTTTTTTATTTTCATTTTTTTACTTAGTTTGTTTGTGATCATCTGTCCTTTAAGCATCTTGAATCTACTTAGGATCACTCATGCAGTGATATAAAAAGTAAAATATTTTACTAATTACTAGTATTTTAGTGACTTTTTTGCAGCTTGCGAAAATGACTGGATTCAGCTAGCGAACAGTTGCTATGTGCTTTCAAGTGAAAATGCAACATTTAGTGATGCCATGGTAAGTAAAAAAAATATAACAGTAACGTTTAAACACTATAAAACATGTATATTCAGCTTATATATTACGATGTAATATGTGGAAATAACACATACCGGTATGCTTTTAAGCAATATGAGCTACATTTTTGAAAAAAAGCTTCTATATACAAGCAAATACATGTATACAGTTTTATATATAAGAAATCATTATTGTACAGGAAGACAATCATGTAATTTTTATTCAATCGAAGCTTATAAATAGTTTTTCAATCGCAATTATGAACAAAAGAAGTTTATGAATGTTATATTTTTTCTGTCATTGAAATAGTTTTTTTTCCAATTTGGCAACAAAAAATTCCGACATCAATGTTGCAGCTCATATTGCTTTAAGATCGCTTTAATCTAATTTACGAACTAGAAGTATACAAAAAAAATTATTTTAGCCCCATCTGTGATTCTTTTTTTTGAAAAAATGGTGTTCCATTGTCAAACCCGGGGCAAACATCGCAGAGATTCGGACTCCCGAAGAAGAAAAGAATGGTCAAAGCTTCTCAGGTGAGCGATGTGTCCCATGGGCCTCTTGTTAATAGGATGGCTATTCTTTTCCGTACTTTATCAATATTGGGAGAATGGAAAATTGGTATATTTACAACATATCGAGGACGAGTAGAGTTTCTATTTAGTCCTTACATCTGTACAGTCATATAACTTTGCAAATAAACACGCAGTTCCGAGGTCAGTTATTCATGTCAATATAAGGTGATGGCATAATCAAATCAAAATTATAAATGTAGTTATAGATATTTTCAACAAACATCGAAGTTTGAGAGAAAGTGATTTAATCCTTTATAGATTCTGCAATTTTATAGAAAGTTTTTAACTGGTTAGAATTTTGCAGTAGTTACATATAGTCACCGTTGGCCGCGATATTGGTCGACTTGAAGACTTTTCCTCTTTGTCTTACCAGGTTTAAGAGGATGCAGCAGAACTATTTGGTAGAAAATCTTGATTACATTTTTTAATAAAGTAGGCTTCGAAAGATTTCTTATATACTTCAGAAAAATAAAGATTTCCAAAAATAAAAATAGCAAAGATAAAAATTTAAAATTGTTTGAATGATGAAGGGATATGAGCATTTGGCCTCCAATTCTTGCTAACTCTTGCTAAATTCATTGAAGTCGAAAACTATCTACGGTTACATGTATTATATATATATTATACAGGGTTTTTGGCTATACTCGTTCATCATGTACATGGACTCCCCTATGAAGTACGCTGGGAGGAGTATTCTAAGGTGTATGACCTTCTGAGGTTATTATCTTAAGTTTATATTAAACAGCATTTCTGGGTGTACGTATTACCTTTTTATTATACAGGGTTTCTGAGTGTACTTATTATCTTTGTATTATACAGGGTTTTTGGCTGTACTCATTCATCATGTACCTGGGTTCTTCTAGGAAGTACGGGGGGAGGAGTATTCTTAGGTGTTTGACCTGCTGTAATTATTATCTTTGTGTTATACAGGGTTTTTGATTTTATTTATTATCATTGTATTATACAGGGTTTTTGGTTGTACTCCTTCATCATGTACCTGGGCTCCCCTATGAAGTACGCGGGGGAGGAGTATTCTAAGGTCTTTGACCTGGTTTCCTGGATTATCTCCGCCGTCCCCTACATCGCTATCCCCGCCCCCGCCATGCACAGCTGTGGTCTGTACGAGGGAACCTGCAAGGAGGTATTGTTGTAATGGGGAGGGGGAGAAAAGGGGATGTTGTTAATATAATATGGGGCTTCATGTTTTAGCAGCCTTTCTGTGAATGACAATATGCCCTAATTCATGAATGCTTGAAATTAAGAAAAGACATATTACAATACATTGCTGCAAAAGGGGATTGTGTCTTGTAAAAATAAACTGGAGGGGGTGGGGATAGATATAAATTATGTTTGAGCAATATATAAAGTTATATAAGATTTTGACTCTTTATGCCCCTCTTCGAAGAAGGGAGGGAATTTTGCTTTGCTGCTGTCTGTCGGTCCGTCGGCCTGTCGGTCCACTTATTTTCCGTTCATTTTCTTCTTAACCGTTGCAGACACTAAAATAAAATTTGGTATACATATATATCATGAATATTTAGGTCAATATCTGATATGGGAACAATCTCACCATTTTTGACAGAGTTATGACCCTTGGACTTAGAAAAAAAACCCAATTATTTGCAGTTTCCATTCATTTTCTTCGCAACCGTTGTACATACTGAAATAAAATTTGGTATACAGATGTATCAGAAGAATATTTTGGCCAAGTTCTGTTTTGGATACAATCGCACTATTTTTGTCAGAGTTATGCCCCTTGAACTTAGCAAAAATTCAATTATTTGCAGTTTCAATTCATTTCCTTTGCAACCGTTGCACATTCTGAGATGAAATTCAGCGTGCAGATTTTTCAGCTGAATATATAGGTCAAGTTCTATTTTGGGTACGAACACATCAATTTTGACTGAGATATGCCCCTTGGACTTAAAAAATCCCAATTATTTGAAGTTTCCGTTCATTTTCTTCACATCCATTGCACATACTGAGATGACATTTAGTATACAGCACAAACAGCTTCGTACGTAATGGTTCCACGCTGTACCCCATGGACGACATCGACAAAAATGTGAACGACCCCGAAATGGAGCCCCTGGACACTCGTCTACGCTCGAGTCGTATTTAGCAATAAATGGCTGGTGTGAATCTCAGTAGGAAGGGGTGGATCTAGAGAAAAAAAGTGGTGTGACCAATAACCTTTCATATGCACATAGACCTAGGAATGTGGAGGTGTGGGTAGTGTTATGTTTATTTTCATACCATGGAAAGAGTTTTGTTTCTATAAATGCTAGATCTGCAGACAGCCTAAAGCCTTGAGCAGGGGGTCTCACCAGTGATTTATTCATTTTATACAAGGGGAAGGAAAGGAAAACAGAATGTATATATGGAACATTGTTATTAATAAACATACATTTTAGTGTGAGCTTTCATGTCATTACATGTTGTATTGAATACTCTGAATACAAGTTCTTCTTTATACTGAAATAATTAATAATCAATAAACAATGCAGAAAAAAAAAACAATTCTGTTCGAATTTATTTTTTTAGCTAACCAAAAAATCATGCTTTTAATTTTTGAATTATTTAAATTATAATTACGTATCATAAGACTGTCAGTGCATTTATTTTACAAAATTATGTTTTTGATCTGAAAATGCATTCTGATGGAACCTATACTGAAACTTTTTATTTTGATCAATTGTATCTGTATAAAATTTTTATCTTTAATATGTATGAAAAAGTTCTTCCCCTCCCCCCCCTACATATTACAACTCAAACATGTGCTTTTTTTCAAAACTGGTTTTTATGTTAGTCATAATGATACAAATTTGAAAATATGAATTGTTGAAGACTTGATTGAAATCAAAGTATTGTAAACTAGTCCAGTAGTCTTAGAACATTAACATTGTATATATTAATTATATTCCCATCAATTTATATTTATGAGAATGTTTTAAATACTCTTTTTATCATAATATTAAAATGTTAACTGTGGTATCGTTTTAATTTATAGTTATTTTAGAAGAAATATTCTAGCAAATGAGAGTCAGAAAAATGAAAGTCGCATTCATTAAGAGTTAAGTTTTGAGTGGTACAATATACCCATACTCTACAGTGTTAATTCTTTGGGACAAGTACACTACATTTGTTTCCTGCAAAGTATTATTATTATGTACAATCAGCTAGTTGTCCACAGTCTAATTAAAAGAAGATGCTAGATCCGCTCGCTTGCTGTTTGCACTAACATCTAACATCCCACTGAGGGTCATGTCAAATGCGGAACAACTGTAGACTTATTTTCTTCAACAAATATATAATGATTTTGCAGGCGACAATTTGATTGGTTAATAGAATTTGACCTCTGACTTAACCCTCAATGGGATGTTGTTAGATGTTAGTGTAGCGAGTATGGGAGTGGATCTAACATCTACTTTTAATTAGATTTAGTTGTCCTAAGCTGTCTGTTGCTAACAAAAGGAGAAGTATATCGTAGCTTATTTTCTATAGGGAGTCAACTCTTTGGAAATGTCGTGACAATTTCTGATGGAAGATTTCTATTAATTAAAATCATATTAAATTTGCAATATGGGGGTTAAATGTGACACAAAATTAAGAAGGAAATTTTATTTAAAAAAAAAACAATTTTTTCAAGATTCTTTTTGTATATATTAATCATATTTCTCTTAAGTACACTTAATCATTCTCCCTCATTTGGCAAGTTGTAGAAAATATGTTATCTAAGTATAAAAGACAGTGTGTTTTTCAACCACAGCCATTGATAATTAAAATAGCCAGTTAGATGCAGCATTTGTGATGTTGAGGTTTTTATAAAGAATATAATGATAAAAATCATACAATAGAGAATATAATGGTTATATATAATAAATTTTTCATGTGGCACATGTACATGTGTATTCCTTGTTTATAGATTTCTGTACATGTGCAAGCATTTTTTGTTGATCAGCAAGGAATGGAACATTAATTCTTATAATAGGAGGAATTTGGAAAAGGGAAAGGAAGGGGGGGAGGGGGGGTTATCCAGTAAAAAATCCTTGGTATGCAGAGGGAAACAGATTTTGTTACTGGACAGATTTTATTATTAAACTGGCACAATCTCCATATATCTTTGCTTTCTATTACTAAGTATTTATTGGAAAATTTGGAGTATCTAGGGGCTTTTTTAATGCATAATTATATGCTTTTATCAATCTATAGGTTTTTATTGGTTTTTATAAACAACTCTACCAAAAGATGCATTGGGATAGAAAATAAGCAATCCATTAGATATTTTACTATATCTCAGTTTTTCGGGAGTAGAATAAGAATTTATGAAAAATGGAATTAATTGCTTAATATTGACCAGCACAGTATTTTATTTTATCAATTTTTTTAATAGTGTATTTTATTTCATTTCATTTCATTGCTTTTCATTATATCAGCAATAAAAATTGTTAAATGTAACAATGGATTGTCAATCTGTTGATGATATAGAATTATTTAATATTTAAAAGCAGAATCCATTGTTTTTATTATTTATATTGAAATCTCGCAACAAATTTAAGATTTACTGGAAATTACGTTCTGTAGATCATATAATTTTCACGAGATCTCATTTTTGCCAAGATAGCTACTTGGTACAAATAAGTTGGACAGAATTTTCATTGAAGTCTGGTTTTTACTGTATTTAAGCTATACTATTACAACTTTTTTGTGAGAACAAATTTTTCGCCACCCAACAGTCTCACTGATAATAAAGTTCTTGTGAATATAAAGTGATTTACAATACTGTTAGTATCATGATGAATTAATTTGCAGTAAGGTAGAGATAAATGCAATATTAACAATAAGATAACCGCAACGAGCAGACTAAAAATTTTCAGCATAACTCTTATAAGTAAATTCAAAATTTACAACACAGTATTTAGCTCTACCTAAATAAATCAAAGTTAACAATATGATATAAGCTTTAATATCAATGAGGCTTGCCTCTAGCTTAAAAAAGAAATCTTCATGAAGTTTGCCCATGTTTTTGTTGCTTTATATTTAAAATCATCAGAACATAGCGGGCAAGTTTTAAAAGAAAATGTGTCATGAAGTTGGTTTGATTGTCAACTTACTGTCACTGTAGATTGATCATGAAATCATCTTTTTGTGTTATTGTGGCTTGTTGTACAGAAGATTTGAAATATACTCAGAAGTGTTGAAATAGTAATAAAGTTCAATAAAACAGATTTCATTTTTGTTTTCATGCATTTTTTTAAATTTCAAATTCTGAATCATGAGCCTCAAGAAAACAAAATTATTGTATTAAAAAGCCTTTCTCCTCCACACGAAAAATAGAATAATAAATGTTGGAGGTATAAAGTGATCGTTGTGTTCGTCTGTTACGCTTTGGGGTACCCATCTCTTATCTGCAACATCTCTTTTATCACTGAATGAAATTTAATGAGAATTTTATAGAATCTTTGTTATATAGTGCCATTGTGACCTATTTTACTTGGTTTCCCAGAACAAAACATGGACACGGCCATTTTTTCTCTAATATTGGCTGGTACCTATCTCTTATCCGTAACTCCTCCTCTACCACTGAATAAGATTTAATGATACGTTCACAGATTCTATATTACACAATGCCATTGTGCATCTCGTATTTTACTTTTTGATATGACACCTATTTCGGGTCTCTCAGTGCAAAACATTGACTTTGCCATAATAACCATATGGGAGGCAGAGGGTATCATTAAGTGAGGTCATTGCTTAAGTAAACGTACATGTAATGCTTTGCTATGAGAAACCTAAACTATGTGTCCGATCTAAACGTAAGATAGGAGGTAAGCTATTTTGTTTTAAATATCGATATAACAGAAACGTAATTATAGTAAATTACGTGTACTACTTTCATTGGATATATCAAATGAAATTAAAGGCAGATAAAGTTAACCTCAGGCCAGGTTGTTGCAATTAAGAAACTTGAAAACAAGAAAACGATTCCAATCTGCACATAAAATGCTATGTTCAATTGCAGAATATACAGAAAAAATTAACACTGGAGAAATAGGTCTGAAGATGAGGATTTTACAACTTGTGTTAGTTTGGTTTTCTCTCCAAGAGACATTTGCTCATCTAAGTTTACCTGAAAACACTCTTTTGCCTAGCACAACGTCTGACAAAGTATCAAATGTTTTAAGGGATGTTTTAAACCAAGAATCTTTGGTTCGTTTTTCGATGGTACAAAAAATTCAGAACTTAGTAATGGATGCATTAGAAAGAAGAAACAATAGCCAAATCATGAGGACCAGACTCAGTAATGTTATAAAGGTAATACATTCCTTAGAAGAGACGGAAAATAGAACAAAGGAAGAAAATGTTAAACTGAACAAAGAGTTAATGAATATTAAATCAACCTTAGGGGAAAGAGAACAAAAGGAAATGGTTCAAACTGTAGAAATGGACACTATAAAGAATGAAACCCTTGCATTACAAGAGAAATATGATCATCTTCTTCATGAAAACAATGCTTTCCAATTTCAAATGCTTCAAATGAATGAGACCATGAAGAAGATAGAAGGCAGCTTAGCAACACTTACAAAGACGTTAAATGAAGATTTACAGAGTATACGCGAGGATCAAAATGTCTCAAAAATGGCACTGCTAAATATTTCCTCCCAAACTTCATCAGGTAACAGATTCTTTTCACTTTATTTTATGATCACTGTCTACATGTATATAATATCGTAGACGTTTACATATTTGCCAACCTCAAACTCCATTCAGTGTCAATTCACCGGACTACTTTATGTCACACTTAACGCTTATAGTTAACAAATATAGTAAATTAAATTATAAAGCTGTAAATAAATTACTTCCTGTGTTAAATATTATGATCTGTCATGGTATAAATGTTATTTAGATCTTATTTTCACTATAGGTATATTCTTGATTTTTTAGAAATTTCAAATGTAATGTTAAATGGATGTTAAATCTTTTCCAGCATATGAATAAATGAGACACCGAATTTCAAGTTGTCTTTTAAATATTTCCTTATGGCATTCAAAAACGGAGAGAACTTAAATTTTTTTTATGAAATGTTTTATATATGCCTTAAAATCAGAATGATACAGAGGCTTTTTAATTTTCCTTTTCCTGTCATGTGTGTTTTTTTTTAAAAATTCCGACAGCAAAATGAACTGTGACATTATAAACATATGAGAGGGGGGGGGGTATTATTAAGTGAACTACTGGTGTTTATTAGAAATGTTTTCAATTAAATGTCTGAGAAAAAAATAAAATATGTAATATTTTCATTCTGTTATGATGGAAGGTTTTTACAGAACATCATTAAAGAGAGATGATATCAACAAAAAATAATGGATGGGTTGCCTGAATTTGTATAGATTTTTGGCCTATGTTTTGTTGCAAATCGGGCAGATAATAATTTTCCAAAATTTTAATAAATTGTAGTACTGCGTAAATCTTCTATGATGTTCAAAAAAAAAATTCTACCTTTTTGAACCTATCCTTATAATCTATAAAAATATTTAAAAAAATATTTTTTGGAATGCCATTATTTTGAAGCTTTGAATGAAAAATTAAAATCTTGTTCATAAAAATTGTATTTTTTCTATTTTTATTTTTTTTATTTTCATTTTCATTATTTTCATGTTTGTTTGGTATTATCTGTCCTTTAAGCATCTTGAATCTACTGTAAGGATCACTCATGCAGTGATAATAAAAGGAAAATATTCTACTAATTACTAGTATTTTAGCGACTTTTTTTGCAGCTTGTGATCATGACTGGATTCAGCTAGCGAACAGTTGCTATGTGCTTTCAAGTGAAAATGCAACATTTAGTGATGCCATGGTAAGTAAAAAATATAAAAGCAACGTTTAAACACTATAAAAAATGTATAATTAGCTTACCTTAGAAAATATTACTATGAAATATGTGGAAATAACGATCAGTATTCAAGCTCAAAAGTCAATCAAACAATTAAAAGTTGGATAATCGAACACTAACATCCACAACAATCAGAGGTGGGATCAGGTGCCATAAAGAAGGGAACATCCCCTGATGATTGACAACATTGTATTTGGCTTATTTTGATATAAAGAATGATTAAGGTTTAATATAACACATGTTACTAGTATGTTATTGTACTAAATTATCAGCTTTATAACACATACCAGTATTTTTTAAAGCAATGTGAGCTGCATTTTTGAAAAAAGCTGAAGAAAGACTTCTATATACAAGCCATTACATGTATACAGTTTTATATAAGAAATCATAATTATACAGGAAGTCAATAATAAAATTTTTATTCAATCGAAGCTTATAAATAGTTTATCAATCGCAATTATGAACAACAGAAGTTTATGAATGTTATCTTTTTTCTGTCATTGAAATGATTTTTTTCAATTTGGCGACAAAAAAATCCTTATGATCAAAATTTTATAATATATTGTTGCAACTTGTTCAGATGAATATCTTTGCTTCTGTAGTGTATCACAAAATATTGATCATTAAAGAGTTAAAGATGAAAGAATTTTGGCCCCTCTGAGCCCCTAATTTGAGGAGTCAGCCCTTTTTTCTTGATATCAAATGAAAGGTCTTGTTATTTCAAAGATTTTTTGTTCAACATCTATTCAGAGATTTCTTTTCGTTATTGAGATAAGCTGAATTGAAATATTTAGGGGCCAAGTTGCAGCTCATACTGCTTTAAAAAGATTCAAGGTATTTTTCTTTCAGAAAGATCATAGTGACTTTAGTTCCCCCAAAATATCTGGAAGTTTTTCGATATTGCGTTTTACTAAATATCTAATTGCAATTGTTACAGGTGTTCGACAAATTTGGATTGGATTGACGGATGTTATAAAGGAAAATGACTTTGTATTTGTGTCTGATGGCCAAAAACCCAATTATACCAACTGGAGAAATGGTGAACCTAACAATTTAGGAGGTTCTGAAGATTGTGCTGAAAAGAACACGGGTTCTAATTGGAATGACATCATATGTAGCAAAAAACGAAGCTTTCTCTGTAAGACTGGCTGAAATAAAAAGGCATCTCCACTCAACCTGATCTGTATATAGTATACTAATATTCAGTTTGACAATATCAAAGAAATGTGAATGCTCTTAACACAATTCATCCTTGGCACCTGATTCCACGTCTGATGTTTTGGAGGTCTATGTTTGCTCTCCTCCTATATAGTATTGTTTAATCCAGACTTTTGAGCTTGATAACTGTTCGTTATCTCCATGTATGTAATAAAAGAGAAACAATTATCTAATAAACATTTCATTGCTGTGGAATTATTGTGATACGATTCGTATCCGTGAGTAATTTGAAAGCAGATAGGTACCAATTGGTACATGGGTACCAATCAATTGGGCTCTGTTATAACCAGACCTATTTTCCTATTTTTGTTTTCATATGAAGCAATATTTGTCTAAATCTTATAGTGAAAAAAGAAAAAAAATATGGCCATCAACTCGACATATGGACGACGTGTTGTCAATTTACAATAGTAATTTCATTTCTAATGTCGATACGGTATATCCTGGTGAGCTAAAGGTAGGATTCTTCTCATATTTCTAATATTTAAAAATTAATGAAATTTTCACAGAATCAAGAAGACAATATCAGTAAGTGATAGTATCAGTGACATTAAATTTGACCGTTTAATATTAAAGGCAAGGTCAGGTCAAGGTCATTATCTTTTTCGTTGACATTAAGAATAAAAAATAACTGATGCCAATCATGTGATACCTACTTTTATTTCAAAAGTTTACTTATTGTTCTTTTTGCACAAAAACATATAACTATATCGGGTCTATAGCATGATATTACCAAATTGACATAAATAATTTAACTTAACTGGATATTGGCTAATCCGAATTTTCTCTGTTTTTCTTAATTTTTTAGGATATATTAGTTATTTTCTTATGCTTCCTATATTTAACTTTTTCTTATTTTCACATAATAAAGTAGTCTTATAAATGTACAAAATGATACAAAAACAAAATGTTTTGATCGTTTACTAAGAGAGAAAAAATATTTTTTATGGATTTTTGGCTCAAATCTGCACTTTGATAATAAGCGTTTAAAAGCTAAGAAAGTTCTAGTTTGTTTGAAAAATCATATTTATTTGATATATTTTGAAAGTTTAGTCCCTCATTATAAATCTAACTTACATTTGAAAATTTCTCCAAGTCTTCGATTGTGTAAAAATTATAACTAAATTCATTGTTCTATTATATTTTTGAGAGGCAGAAAAGAAGATATTTTCATACGCCACCATTTCGCCAAAAATATAGTCCCTGGTAGTTTTCAAACGCAGTTTACCATTTCTATCTAAAGTTGTACAATTGTGATGAGGAAAGAAAATTCTGGTCTTTTAAATTCTTTTCACCTCAATATATAAGACATATCAGCAAAAATACTTTTAATGTTTCATGTAGTCAGAAACCAGAGAAGAATCCTACCTTAAGATAAAAGATACCTCAGAGTCTGGCACATCTGTTTCATATTAGGATATTTCATACAGTGTTATATGAGAAAAGACGATAATGGTAACGCTTTGGAGTACCCACCTCTTATCCGCAACATCTCCTTTACCACTGAATGAAATCTTTTACAGTGCCATTGTTCCCCATTTTATTTTTAGATTGGATACACATTTTGGGTTTCCCCGAGCAACATGTACACAGCAATTTTTTTCTATAATATTGACGGATAACCATCTCCTATTCGCAACTCCTCCTCTACAACTGAATAAAATTTGATGATACTATCACATATTTTTTAATTATATAATGCCATTGTGCATCTCCTAGTTTGCTAATTGATTTGACACTTATTTTTGGTCTCCTAGTGCAAAACAAAGACTTTACCATTGTAACCATAAGGGGGGCACAGGGTATCATTTAGTAAGCTCATTGCTCACAGTATATTTAACTCTAGTCTAATTGGTTCAATAACATATGAATTGAGCTCTTAAAAAAATACATGACTGTATGATATAAACTCATGATTTATTTCGAATAAATATCAATTTGTTGTCATGGAACTTAAATCATATTCATTTCAATGTCTGAATTTAGGTTATGTAATGTTGTAATTTTTTTAATTACCGGGTGGCAGCAAATACAAAATTTACAGTTTCAATTAATTGTGTAAATTTTGTCATTACTGCCGCCCGGTTAATTCAAAATTTATAACGCGATAGTTACGCGTTTTGAAGAAACACTTGAACACATTATGCATTGAACTTAGAAACTACATGTTTACTCATAAAGAAAATTCTCATAAGTGTTATGTTGTTTATTGTATCTAAAATATGAGTTGAGTTAAGTACAGATGATACAAACACATTTCTTCTTTGAAAAAGATTTAATACCATGTCACAAGTTTAGAAAAGTGGATGGTTCTTAGAATTTTTTTCTCCTAAGAAGTTGAATATGAAAAAAATCTCGGAAAATATTAGTAATATTTCATTGAAAGAACAAACATAGACAAATCACATTCAGTAAAGTTTTACAGGTGAAAACAAATTTCAGAATATATTACCATGGTGCTTAAAGTGTAATATAAACTTAAGAAAAATATACCAAGCCAGGTGAATTTTATTAGAAAAAGCTAAATGGTAAAAATCAGCTAATGTGATATTGCTAATTTTTTGTTATTTTGATCTTCCTCTTAAAATTCACCTGGCTTGGTATATTTTTCACAATTTTATATTACTGTTACGAGTATATGCTATATTTTTAACTAATCTCAGTTGGTGAAACTCAAGTGAGATTTCATAATCACAGTTTATTGGTATGTATGTCTGTGATTAGGTTTTGTTTTGACATTGATATATTTCGATTTCTCCATAACTAGCTCGTCAATTTTAACCTTCTTGCCACAAAGCCCTCTTGGTTGAAAGAGAATTCATTTAATTAATGAGAACCCTAGGAGAAAAATTAGTAATGAGTAAAAACTCTGCGTTGTCTTTATTTTTTTTAAAAAAATAATCACTTGAAAAGAAAAATGAATCCTATATTTAAGAAACGATTGTCTAATTATTTTGTTTTCATGATGTTATCAATCACAGCAAGCCAATCGGTCAATCATCGTTAGAAAAATAAGGAAAACTTTCAGTTATTCCCATATTTATATTCTCTTGATTCCGCGAATACACGTACTATAAGCCCCGCTCCTGTCTCTATTTGTCTCGCCACGCACGAAATTTTGTTAACCACGCCAATCACTGAACTAAAACATTTATATGTATGTACTAGAAATACATTATTATTACTCTGTGTAATTTTATCTCGGTCGAAGTCATTGGAAAGTAAATATTAACACTTACTGACAGTGTGTTTATTCAATTTTATTCATGTTTTGACATTTTGGATTTTCATCCTACGTACTTTTTAATTAATCATACAGAATGAGTGTCGGTGGTTTAACAAAACACGTTTGGATGCTTTAGCTGTACAAAAATTATTGAAATTAAAGTTTACTGGTGAGGAACATGGATGGATTTGAAGAATTATACTAATAATTGTTACCTTGCCTATTTTTTCTTAAACTATTAACTATTTTTCATGTTATTTGAGATATAGCTGCTTAAACATTTTAAACGGATAATAGTTCTTAAGAAGACAACACAATAATTTTCAAAGCAATATGAGCTGCATTTTTGAGAATTATATTTTGCTGGTCAAATATGTTATATTGATTAATCTGTATGTTATCTTAATCATTATGATCAATAAAACCTAAACAAAGTTTTTAAAATGTGACAGAAGAAATATTTCTGTATAACTGAATATACAGTATTATATAAGAAATCATTATTGTACAGGACGACAATAATTCAATTTTGCTTCAATCAAAGCGTATAAAAAGTTCTTTTATAGCAAATATGAACAATAGAAGTTAATAAATGTTCTATTTTTCTGTAATGAAATAGTTAATTACAAATTTGCAACATTTTTTTTCCGATGTCAAACTCATATTGCTTAAAGCTCATATTGCTTTAATAAAAGATTCATGCAATTTAACAAGGATTATAAAAAAAAAGATTATATTGATGGACAACCGTTATGGATTTGTTATATCTTCTTTATTAAACCCTCAGTTGTTCTTTTTTTTAATTCTGGATTGAAAGACCTGTTTTTTTTTTTTTTGCTAAATAACAATTCTTCTAATCAACATCTCCGAATGGAAAAGATATCTTCCTTGCGAAATTATTCCATTCATTACTCTCGACGTCTTCCAAAGAGGAAGATTAAGATTCACGTGATAACAGTAATTAAACCACCACCCAGAACCATGCTGAGCTGCACACGCGTGTTTGTTGTCGTGGTCGAAAGTGTAAAAGGGAAAATCGACTATGGTGTACGATCTGAATGCGTCAGCTAGCAAAAGGAAAAAAAAGTTAAATATATATTACCTAATCAGTTACATGTAGTTTGACATGTTTGAGATATTTTAGTTAATTAGATATATAGTTCAGGTTTACTGAATTAGAAAAAGAAATTTGTTTTTTTAAACTCTGTAAATTAATATTGATTTTATCATATTTATTTTTCGAATTTATTATCATATTGATTATTTTTCAAATATTTATTTCATAAATGTCACATATTTGTATTAAAAATTCATAATAGATAAATAAAGATAAATAAGATAAGCGAAAAGAAGAAAGAGAACATTATCTACCAATGTTTCCCGACTTTTCCCCTAAAGATAGTCTGTAACCATCACTTTCATTTGAGATGGAAAACGAAGAATATTGAACTTCAAACGACTCATTCTTTGTAGATTTCAGACTGATATACAACGAGTTCTTATAAGTTGTGGTCAGTTGATGAATGACTTCATTTCCTGAAAAAAAAAACACAGAAAGCTTGAAATATAAATACGCATTACGTACATGTATTAAGGGGATAATGAACACCAATGATTCCAATCCCATTACTGGTAGTGTCTGACCATAATGATATTTCAAATCATTTTTCTGTAAACAGGAAACACTGCAACGTGTCTGCCAAAAAAAGACCTCATGAATGTAGCATGTTTCTGGGTTTACATATGTTTACGTTCAATTATATATTCTACGACGCCAAACCTCTTGCAAGAATATTTAGGGAAAAAACAGTAGATCTATACACGTTTACTTGTATATAGAATTTAAGTACGGTTTTCACAAAAAAGTTTAATGGCAGCTTTGTTAAGCTTACCAAGCCAATACATCCCTGGAACATCCCAAAAACCTCGCTTGTATTCGTCCCAAGTGGCGTTGAAATTTACAAAGGGATTTTCTCATTTCCTGCGCTGAATAACCTGAAGTATCAACATGATCAATGACAGATTTCAGGACAATGCTTCAGCTACATGTATTACTTAATTGTGCTTTTCTTAAAAAGAGAGAATTAAATGTCTTTTATTAGAGGGTACTTATCTTATATATGTTATAAGCATTAAATGATTAATGATAATGAAAAACTCTTTAAAGTCAAAGAAAGTTTAGATCTAAGAATCTTGTTAAATATTACCACGGTAAGGTGTTCTATATTTACCGTCCAACCCCCTTCTTTGGATTCCATATCACACAGAACTGGAGTAGAGACAAGACGTGAGATAGGATAGATCTCATAGACTCCTGTTTCCCTTTCTCCACAATTGTAGATGTCGTAACAGTCGAAAGGAAGAAAACAAGACATCTCTAAAGAATATATAAATGTTTAAAAGCATGTAAGACAAGTTTTTCTTTAAGTTCCTACGCATTTTGTAATTAATAAAATATTATCACAGTATCGAAAACACTGTAAATTCACAGAAAAACATTAAGTGATTTTAAAAATAAGTCTTGCTGCATATTTAGATTGGTTGTTCATGATACTACAAACCTAATATAAAAAAGGAGTTATTAATTTAGTTCTATCAATCTGTTAAAAAAATATTGCATTCATGCATGTTTGTACATTTGTGTATACTGTGGTTTCATCAATATTCGTTGAGCACCAATTTTTGAGGTATTCATTCTTGAGCATATCAACGAAATAAAATGTTCATTGAAATGAGAGATGGTGTTATTAATTTGCATAGACAATGTATTGGCCCATGAAATTAAGTGTCCGTCTGCTTTACAAAATCTTCGAAAATTGGAAATTGATGCATCCACAGTACTAGTCAAAGGATATATCATATAACATCAAGATAAAATGAGATATAATCTTGACTATGATCTTTCTTAAAAGATAATAGATAGACACCCCTGACTAGATTTTATTCGTTTGATTTAAAAACATTATCAAAGAGCTATAGATTTTTGCCCTCTCTGAGTCATTTGCTTTAAGACCCCTTTTTCTTGATATCAAATTAAAGATCTTGTAATTTTGAAGTACTTCGATTCAACAAGTATTCAAAAAATTTTTTTCGTTGTGGAGAGATATTCTGAAAAGAAATATTTAGGACCGCCTTTGCTGTTTAACAAAATTTGAAAGGGTTCATATATTGTTTAGATCAGTATTTTGACCATCTTTTGCGTAATATTGCTTATCAAAATAGAACCACTTTTCGAGATATAAAGCATTAAAGATTAAGCATTCTGCAGGTGTTTGTGAACCCTAATTACGTAACACGTGATCAAAATATGTAGTGCTGTAAATCGTTTTGATAAAAACACTTTTGCGTCAGTCATTTCTAACAAAAAATTGATCGTTAAAGAGTTAAAAAAATACCCTTTTCCTCTCTGAGCCCATGATTTGAGGGACCAGACCCATTTTCTCGATATCAAATGAAAGGGTTTGTATTTCTATTTGTAGGAGATTACTCTAACTAAATATAATTCAGGGTTTTTTCTCTTTTTTTTAAACACTTGGCAATATAATATTATCATATAGTCTAGCATATCTTTATTTAACAAGAAACAAATAAAAACTCAAGAGTTTTAAAGTCTCAAGATACGATAGCTGGTTAATTAAGGGCACATGCCTATCCTTCAATGCATCGTTTATTTTAACCTTTCTTATCTCAGTACTGTAGATTCCTTATTTTTCGCAAATGGCTCTTTAACGTCAAATCGCGATAACAATATCTTGCATGCGGACGGTTGATCAATAAATTTTGCGTAGAATTAAGTACCATGAAAATTAAAGAGGGTAATTTTATTTCGCTAGTGGTGGTCTTTCTCGCGAAATTACGCAAAAAATATAATTTCTTGCGTATATTTGGGAATTTACAGTATTTGCAGTATACAGCATTGATAGAAGTTACAAATGATGTCTTTTATTTTTCTATAATTTAAAGTGATATACGATAAAATATCTATTTAAAAAATTAAATAATGTAAAATTAAAGAAAATGTCAAAAACCCTTTATCAAATAATTATTTTTCGGTGTTGGAAATATTGAATAAAATTCATTTTTTTACCTATCTGCATACTCAATATAGCATTTTGAATGAAAACGGTAGACACAGTTATGGAATTTAATAGTGTTTTTAAGAAAGAAACAATTTATTATTTTCTTACTTGACTGCGGTAGAGAAGGAATGCTCTGTAACCGTGTGTTGGTTGTATTCTGGTCCTGATTGAAATCTTCCAATGATTCATTCAAGGTTTCTTCCAGTCTAAGATTCTTTAATTGTAGAGCATTTACTTTGTTTCCCAAATAACCAAGCTTCTCCCACAATAAATTGGTAATGTTTTTCTTGGCTACTGCATCCGTGACCAAATTCTGAATTTTTTGCACTATAGAAGAGTGCAACGAAGATTCTTGCTTGAAAATTTCCCGTAAAAGATTGAATGGCTTTCCAGATGTCGGACTGCGAAACAATTTATTTTCCTTTTGAGGATCATTTCCAATTGAGAGAACATAACCAAAAGTCAAAGAAATAGAGAGATATGTGAGAATAATAAATTATGACTTCTTCATTCTACTTAAAAAAGCGTACTTTCATAGGTAAGCATAAAATAAAATATCCTGGTTGTTTTTAATCATGAGTTTATAGATGATATACAGAGGCGTGATCTATAGGAATGAGATCACATACATGTAACGTCATTAACTTATGACTGACAGTACTTCAATTTATTGTAGGATTAAATTCTCTAATTTTCTCAAGATGAGTTTCAGATAGTTCGCATATTTAAAGAGAGAATATGTTTTGAATTACAATTAATTTAGCATAACTATAGCAGAATTCCTACAGTAGTTAAAAGGGATTTTTAATGTTTTAAAAAAGACACATTTTGCAAAGAGTTGTTAAAGAATAGTTTTTTATCTGATAAAGAACACAATTGCCTTATTCCTATGACTGTTCAAAATATTGTGTTTATTGTGTATATATTAAGCCGAAGGCTCAGGTGAGATTTTCCGTTCGAACTTTGTCCGTGTCTGTCGTCGTTGTCGTCAATTTCAATCAGACATAGTACATAATATACTCGGGTTAAAAGTATTTTAAAGTTGTTAAAATGAAGGGTCACGCCCCCTCCAAGGAAGGGTAGGTACTTAGTTATAAAATACCGAGGATCAATGGCACAATTGAAAAAAAATATCCCTCCAATACACCAATTGCCAAGGAAAACTTAAATTCTTCTGGAATCATTTTCAATTAGTGAAGAATCTTATTTGTTTTAATAATGACCTAGGTGAAAAGTTTGGCCAAAATGGACGATGATCACTTTTTTCTATAAAACTATAGTAGACAAAAATCTTAAAAACTTATTTCAAATTAAAGTTAAAGTTAACAAGAAGAGCTAATATTCGCGGTCATTTCGCGACCGAATTCACAAAGGAATCACAAATTCAGTTGAAAAATCACAGCCCCAGTAATTCAGTAGTCTTAAACAAAAATGACATTAATTAGTTTGCCAAAAATAATTTCAGTAATAACATGAATAACACGATATCGATTACACATGCTGCAAAACAAAAATTAGAATCTTTCAAAATTACATTTACATAATATGTATACCGTGAATAAATCTAAAATTAATAGTACCAGTAACAACACCTATTAAGCATTTAACTCTCATGCCATTGTGGTGTAGGTCACACACTCACGCTTACATCAGATCTATATCTTTGCAATCATTGGTCTGAAGACTGAAGTATTATATATTAAGGACAGACGAGACGTTCCTTAATAATAGATAAATTTTTCTAAGAGTTTGTCATTGAAGTATTGCTACTAAAACATGTTTACACACAAAAAATAGAGGTACCTTACCAGGCATTTCTGCAAGATACCAGGGGTAGTTTTTCTTATATAATAATTTGGGGAAGAAAAAAAAATTCCAATTTCAAATGTTAAGGTGTTTGGATTTTTTAAAAACGTTTAGAAACTGGTTTAGAAATCAGAATGTTATTAAAATTTTGAATATTTTTCATACATTACAAAAATATACAAAACATATTTTGAGGAACATCTCGTCTGACCTTAATTCATAGATAAAAACACTGAAGCAGTTTAGAGACACAAGATAAAAAATTTCGTGGATGTGTTGTCAATTTTTCAACATTACATAAAAACATTCAATCCGCGTCAAGTTGAATTTTGACTTGCAGTGTCAATACAGTTTTTTAGAAGCGGTTATCTGTAGCATGTATTAAAACGAAAATTATTAAGGATAGATGATACAAACAATTTTTTTCTTTGAAAAAGATTTAAAATCATGTCACAAGTTTAGAAATATGGATGGTTCTTAGAATTCTTTCTCCTAAGAACTGGAGTATGAAAAAGACTTGGAAAATATTAGTAATATTTCAATGAAAAAACAAATATAGACATATCACAGGTGAATTTTATTAGGAAAAGTTAAATGGTAAAAATCAGCCTATGTGATATTGCTAATTTTTTGTCATTTTGATCTTCATCTTAAAATTCACCTGGCTTGGTATATATTTCTAAGGTTTATATTACACTTTAGCGCCAAGATAACATATTCTGAAATTTATTTTCACCTGTAAACCTTTACTGAATGTGATTTGTCTATATTTGTTTTTTCATTGAAATATTACTAAGATATTCTAAGTCTATTTCATTTTCCAGTTCTTAGGAGAAAAAATTCTAAGACCAATCCACTTTTCTAAACTTGTTACATGATATTAAATCTTTTTTCAAAGAAAAAATTTGTTTGTATCATCTGTCCTTGATTAATTTTTAAAATTTTATTAGTGATGAATATCGCGAGGTGTGAAAAAAATGGTTCATTTCATTCATTTATTAAGCGATGTCTAGAAAATAAACTATTGTGCAAGCAAACAATGTACCCTAATTAAAGTAAATTTACAGTTTAGCATTCGATACTTAAAAAAGGTGCATCAATATATCGTACTGACAACGACAGTGAAATCGTGGCGTTACTACTGTAGACAGGGAAATTATGTCCCCGTTTAATTTTCGCCTTTTTTTGCCTTACTCTCTTTTGGGCGAATTAAAAACGGGGTGAACCAAAAAAAAAAAATCAGTGTAATTTCTTAAACAAAACTACGCCTGGGCAAATAAAATCGGGCAAATTGCTTGCAAGCGTGAAAGGGCGAAAATAACACGGGGCGAAAATAACCCTGTATACAGTATTTAACTGTGGAACTGTGGCGCTGACTTCTCAATTATGACGCTACAGAATTTAACTGTGGCCGCCACGTTAAACGGCTCATGGAAAGCCTATGAGGTGAAATAGATTTTAAGATTATTCAAATCATGACCCACATCGGCTAACAAATGTTAGCATGGGAATAAAGAGAGAAAAGAAAATCTTTTTCTTATGTACAGCAAAACACTGGTTGGTCATTTTGTATGTTAGCATCCTCAGTTTATGTAGTTTCAAGTTTGTTCAAATCAGGACGCCTAGGGGAAGAGTAGGGCCACAATTAAAGATTAAAATCCAACACAGGAATATATAAAAAGAACTTTTAAAAAAATATGCCTAAGCATAGCTATGATTTGTCATATTTATACGGAAGCATTCTGAGGTGATATAGATTCAAAGGACAAGGTAGTGTCGCCGAATCATATCCTCTATTTGATTTTAAAATCAGAAAACAGTTAAAACTGAGACAGTTTGTAATTAAAAACTTTAAAATTTGAATTTTCGAATTTGTATTCAAAGCCTACATGGAGGACAAAAGAAAGCAGAAATAGGATATCTTCCAGAATTTCCTAAATTCTAGTGGAGTTTCGTGAAAGATGAGATACTTTTCACTTCGGAAAACATAGCGCACACGCTTGCCTATCTTAGATCTTTCTACACAAGATGCATCTGATAACATGTTATATCGTGGTATGTAGTTTAAAATTTGGTGTTTATGCAAGCAGGCAATAGTGCTCTATGTTTTCTGAAACAAAATGTGGTGTAAAATCAATGCAAAAATGCATAATGATGAAGAAATCAAGAAATTTTCATATTTTCTTCCTTTGACCTCTGTGTACCTCATAACTTATAGCCTGAGGTCATTTTTTGGCAGGGGTCAAAACAGCTTTTAATTGATAAATTGTTGCATAATCCAAAAGACACGACCCAAAACCAGTAGCCAAAAAGGGATACCCGGTATAAGTATATTTTGTCCTTAAGTCAAACAATGACCCCTGGGGTAGGGTGAGGTCATAATGGACAATCAAAGTTTTACATAGGAGAACACAAGAAAAGTCTCCAAAAATATACTCCTCAAGTATATAAAAGCTATGATTGGTTACATTTTAATGGAAGCATCCTCAGGCGGTGTTAATTATCATGTTTGACACAAATAATGAACCCTTGATGACCAAAGTTTAACATAGAAATATAAAAATCTTCTCGAGAACAAAACAACGTTTAGTAATATTTATATGTTAGCATCCACAGTTAGTCTAGTTTCAAGTTTGTTCAAAGCATGACTCCTAGGGGTAGCAGGGTGTGGCCACCATGAGAGTTCAAATTTGTAGTAAAAAAGTTACATTATATTAGACAAAAATATGTAAGCATTTTAAGATAGTGTAGGTTCAATTTTATGAAATTCAAATCCCCTCTTAGAGGTAGGTTTCTGCATTTTTAGAGCTTTTCAATACTAAATTAACTCACCGGGCCACTTATTTTGCACTTTATGGATGGGTAATTGTTTTTGTAAATATGTAAGTATTGTAGAACTGTCTTGATAGTAATGTCTAAATGAAATCACGTTCTGTAAGTTCATTTGGTAATAACATTAGAATTTAATATCCTGTAAATTACCTCCTTGAGATAACAGCTATATCTTTCTTTTCAAAAAAGTTACGTGCGGCGAGAAGCTGTGTGAAAAGACTTTTCAAATGAAATCACGAAAAAGATAAGAACGTGGCATCGTTTGGAAAATTTTCATGAATTGTTCATAAACAAATTTGTAAAAATTATCAGTAACCTATATAAAATACGATCTTGTGGTTTCAATACTTGTCAGACTTTGAATTACGATGAAGAGAATGATAGACGGATTTATCATCCAATATACATGTATCATGGGGAAAATAGCTAAAAGCAACAAAAAAATGTTACATTTCATTAGAAAATTTATGGTCGAAGCATCATCTTTGACTGATATTAAGGGGCAATATCCCTCTGCTCCAAATTTCACGACTTTTTTTTTTTTTAAATCCAGACAATGATTTTCAGCAACAACTATAGCATTAAATTCAAATGGAAAATAGTTTGAAGTATGAAGCGTTGCTTACTTTTTCAGAAATGAATAATATGTCAAATCATGATGTGAAGAAAATTTGATATGGTAAATAGAAAGATTAATTATTTTTTATCTCACAATTAAATGAGAAATATGAGGTATATATAAAAATAATATTTACTCTCATACCTATCTAATTCCCATTATAAAACATACTGAAGCGCTGCTTTTTAAATCACAATTACAAATTGTTTTCTGTGCATGTAAAATAACACGCATCCATAAACAAGAGTTATCGTTCCATTTTCGTCCTTGAAAATATTTTTTAATGAAACAAAATATTAATTAAATGTTTATAAACAATACTGCAGCTGAAATTTCTGTACAATTAAAAGAATTATACTTTTAAGAGATAGAGATTTCTCAATTTACACTGTTTAAAGGAACTGAGTATAAATGTTTAAGTAAATTATTATAAATCATTAATGTAAATACTAGCAATAGAAACTATAAATCAACATTTGTACCATAGAATAAGTTTGATTGAGTTGACTATAAAATGGTTCCCATGAATGAAACATGTAAACTCTGTCATAACAATTCACTGAATTTCATGACAAAATGTCTGAAGAAAGTTATCTCTCTTATCAGAAGAGTTATCTCTCTTATCAGAGGGATATTCCACCTTAATGCAAAGTATACATCATTTCCTTAAAATAATAAACCCGCCATATATTATATCCCTCGTACGTAAACTTGCATTAATTTAATTTTTATATTAAGAAAGAATCACATTTATTTAGTTAACAAAGCGGACGTTTTCAAGCAACTACCTGAAAATAAAATACTAAAATATCATTGATTTTAATTTTGAATTTTAGTTACCATCGTAATAGGCACTATTTCTTTACTTCATTTTCCCATAAAACAGTATACACTGTACATGTACTGTGTTCATTTTGTGCAGTTTTGTGAATATGTTATTTCCTCATATATCTTCACATGTATAGTAATGTTTGTAAACGTCAACCACTTGAAAACATATACAAATGTTTTCTTTTTAAATATTCAGAGCTACATAAAAGAAACATTGCTCTAATATTTTCATTTCCATGCAATGGTCATAAAGCTTCTCTAATTTTGTTGATAATATTTTTTGATAGAAATAACTTTTTTTAAGTGTAATTTATGCTTTGAACATACAACATATTTTAATCCCAAGAAAATAACGAAAATCAAATTAAGACACGTATTTTTTGAAATTTTTGATATTTTTGTATTTCATGTTATTAGATAAGCAATAATGAACATAGGGTGTAATTACTCATCACTACATCGCAACAAATATAAAAATATTAAAATTTTACAAATCTTAGTAAAACTATCATAATGATGAAAACATCAAGTATGACATTAAACAGGGTGGGACCACTCGCCCATATGGGATATAATATGATAGTCCGTTTGGGACGTGATATCCTAAATGGGATATTTTACAGTGCAGGAAATAATTCTTTTTTAATTTGGCTACAAATATCATAAATCCGCATCAGGACACTTTTACTATAACGGAATCATTTTTGGCTGACAATTTCTTCTGTATGGCCATTGTTTAGGAGATTGATCCCTCGGGTGTTCCATAACTTCTTGGGGATCAATCTTACAAACTGTCGGGTTGCAGAAAAACTTGCTTACCAAAAGTTATTCCTTTTAAGTGTCTTAATGCAGATTTATGATATTTAAAGCAAAAATAAAAATTTGCATTTCTTGCACTGTACATTTTTATCCCATTTGGGGTATTATATCCCAAACGGACTATTATATCCCATTTAGGCGAGTGGTCCCAACCTGTTAAACAATAGTGCATTACCACTATTGGTACTATGTAATGCAAACATTCGTTGTTTTTTTTTTCTTGTGTGAAAGTGAATCTTTAATACATTAAAGAGTTTACAAAAAAAAATATCATGAGTTTATTGCGCCTATCTTGATTTTGTGTTCTTTTTTGATGATTTTTATTTCCATTGCAATGTAAATACGCTAAAAAGTTTACGAAAAAAAAAGATTATGAGGTTACAGTGCCTATCTTGATTTTGTAACCTTTTCTGATGATTTTTATTTCCATTGTAATGTACAAGTAAGATTCTTTGTTTTTGCCTTGGAGAAGTATAATAGGCCTTGCCTGTCTCTGGATACCTATTGATTAATTCAACAAAATATATTTCAATTATAAATCATTGAACACATCCATGAGTGATTTACAAACGTTTAAATGGGTACTTGCACATATCTTTTAATTCCATTTCTAAACAATGGACTGTTTTGAAATTACCATTAATGACACATTCATTAATTAAAAAAATAAATGAGTTTATTAAAGAAAGACTGTAGTGATTGTTATACGGGGGAAGGGCGACAACATATGCAACTAGCTGAATATCAAGACTCTAGTGGGAGGGGGAAAGTAGCATACTATAATGGGCGCGTTCTCAGACTAAGCTTCTTATTTCTGATAACACTCAGTCCTCGAGCTACATGCATAGTCAAAATGGTGGTGGACAAAGCAAAAGTGAATGAGACAGCTAGAGGAAAGCGCTGGTTGAAGGAGGAAATTAAGGGCAGTCCCCGCAAAGAATCAGAAGGCTTCCCCAGAAAATGACAAGCAGGCAGAGGAGGAAGACAAGGCCTCGGGTGAGGAAGTTTTATTAACTGTGGATGAAACTTATTGTTCAGAAATGCCAAATAAAGTATTAAGCGTTAATGATTCTTTCGGGCACAATGTCTCGGAAAGTCTGAAACAAAAAAATAATTGCAGGAAATTATGTGGATTTAGCACAGTTATTGACAAATAAGAAATTTATAGATTCTCAAAAAAAAGAAAACCCAAACAATTGTTTTCAAAAATTAGGAATTGGTCACTATAGCAAAAAATGAAAAAAAAAGATAGATGATACATTCGCTCGTATATGATGACCGTCAAGCGAAAACCACCCTTATCTGCATTATGACGTTATCGAGAAAACAAGCGCTAAAGTTGACGTCATAAACGTTTGCCGCATTTTGCAAATAAATGCAGTGTGAAGACGCATCATTAATTATAATATTTCTTCATACAGTAAATGCTTATACTAAACAACATAGTGAGTAGCCGTAAATATAATTATTAAAGTCCACTGTTTATTATGAAAAAAAATGATTTACAGCAAACAGAAGGTGAAAATCATTTGAAGTAGCGAATACCACGATCTTTGCCGTTATTTTCATTTTCGAGGAAAATTTTCTTTTTACTTCTAAAACACAAATATGGGGGAGATATCGCATATTATCTTTGGACTTGGACAGAAACAAAATGGACATAGATCTACTCTTATTTAACATTATTTTTGTACCTATTTATTAATATTTTTCTATATTTATGTTAAAAAGCTTGTTTATGTTAGAAAACTTCATCAAAGTGTAAAGCCAAGGCGTTGGATTTCATACAAAGGTGTGTAAGTTTATTGCAAACTAAATAGCGTTTATATGTACCAAAAATCAAAAACAAGCTTGAAGAAATGGGGAGGCGGGTCACAGTATTTATCAGTATATAATTGAAGTTGGAAAACAAAGCCCACAGTACAATTTAGCCGGAAAAATATACTTGACTATGACAAATGAAAAAGTCCGTTTTGTTTTGCTATGAAAAAGTTTGTTTTGTTTTGCTATCTTGTTCCTTGTCAAGACCCCCCCTTAAAAAAAGGGAATAAAAAATAGATCGCTTTCTATGTGTCTGAAATAATCTACATGTGTTTAAAACATGCAACATGTACAAATACATGTATCGCTAACGAAGAGAAGTAACCTGCATTATACTTATTTATTGTTACTTGGCAACAGGAAGCGTACAGTATTCACCACTCCCTCCAAAGATATTTCCGTATCTGTGAATATTTTTTTTGCATGTTTTTGCTATTTAGAGGGGAATGTGTAGGAATTGTTAATTATTCATTCTATAAAATATTTGCTAAAATGAGTTAAAAAACAAATTGATTTTTTT
>PRKT01001315.1:0-11611 GCA_003671525.1 Saccostrea glomerata | reverse complement strand
TTACGCCGCCGATGCTTCAACTGTAACAGCGAGAATCATCTCAGAAGAGACTGTCCACGCAACTATCAGCAGTCGGGAAAATAGATCCTACTGATGAGCAGAGTCCGACATCAGTGGGAAATAAAGAGGACTCTAACTGTGTCAATCGTATTCTCGGTCCAAGCCCTACAGTCAACATAAAACTATTTGGCATAGAAATAAACTGTTTGTTAGACACTGGATCAATGGTGACAACGATTACGGAAAGTTTTTATAGAGATAACATTGAAACAATATGCAAAAACATTAAAAATGATGTAAAATTAAATCTAAAAGCAGCAAATGGAATTTCTATTCCGTATATAGGATACATAGAAGCAGACGTTGAGTGTTTGGGAAATATTATTAAAGATCGCGGCATATTGATAATTAAGGATCCAGAAGATACAGTGACAAATAAACGTAAACATAATGTCCCAGGAATTCTAGGAATGAATATTATTGGACAGTGTAGAGACATTTTTATTCAAAGGCATGGAAATTATTACCACGATAAAGTGTCTGAAATATCCAACAATTCAAAAGTGAAGTCAGCATTCCGAGTTTGTGATCAGGAAAATAGAAGTGTATATGGATTTGCAAAACTGTCTGCACGACATCCCGTTAGAATTCCGGCCAATTCTGTTATTGTTATCAACACGACTGGGCCACCGATACCTGGGAGTTACTCAGCCGTAGCAGAACCATTGTCCTATAGCGAACACCTGCAAGACAGCATTGTGATAGTTCGGACATTCGTTCAAGTGATCAAGGGTCATTTCTACCTGCGGTTAGCTAACATCAGTGATTCCGACGTCTGGATTTCACCTCGAACACGCATAGCTGTATTATCTAGAGCAGAAGAAGTAGTCAACGAGAACAGAGATCCTATACAATTCTCTAACTGTGGTTCAGTACAGGAAATATTTGTGCAGTGTAATACAACTGAATCTGTTACCGAACATTCATGTGACCCAAATTTCCGTATTCCTGTTGATTTAAACAACGTAGATGCGACAGACCAAGAGAAACGGAACATACAAAAGTTATTCTATAAATATCAAGATGTATTTTCGCAATCGGATTTAGATACGGGATTTACGGATACAGTGAAACACAGCATTCTACTGACAGATGAAGTGCCCGTTAACTTACCTTACAGACGAATTCCACCGACCCAGTTCCAAGAAGTGAAACAACATATTAGAGAACTACTACACAAAAATATCATCAAAGAAAGTACCAGTGCATATGCATCACCAATTGTGATTGTTCGCAAGAAGAACGGCGACTTACGACTATGTGTAGACTATAGGAAATTAAATTCAAAAACAATCAAAGATGCGTACCCTCTTCCACGTGTTGAAGAATCATTTGACACACTGTGCGGATCTCGTTATTTCTCTACTATGGATTTAACCTCGGGATATAACCAAGTGGCAGTTGATGAGAAGGACAAGCATAAGACCGCATTTACAAAACCGTTTGGGCTCTACGAATTTAACACCATGCCGTTCGGTCTATGCAACGCCCCCGCGACCTTTCAGAGACTTATGCAGCATTGTTTCCGGGACGAAGTTTTCCAGATACTCCTTGTATTCTTAGATGACATCATTGTGTTCTCGCGGTCAATTGAAGAACAAATTCAAAGATTAGAAGTAGTGTTTCAAAGGCTTCGTCAACATTGGCTTAAGTTAAAACCAGCTAAATGTGATTTTTTCAAACAGGAAGTGAAATACCTTGGTCACATTGTGTCAAAGCATGGAATTAATACAGATCCAGATAAAGTGAAAGCTGTGAGTGACTGGGCAACACCATCAACACCAAAACAGTTAAGATCGTTTCTTGGACTTGCGTCGTATTACAGACGTTTTATTAAGTCATTTGCGCAAGTTGCAGCACCTTTGTACAACCTAATCAGGAAATTTCCAAATGCATCTAAGAAGATATTCTGTGACAAATGGGATAGTCAATGTGAAAAATCCTTTGTGTTACTGAAGGAATTACTTACCTCTGCGCCGATTCTAGGATATGCGGATTACACAAAGCCATTCGTATTGGAAGTTGATGCAAGTCTTAGCGGTTTGGGAGCTGTGCTTTCCCAACATCAAGATGGCCATTCACGTGTTATCGCATACGCCAGCCGATCTCTGCGTCCCAATGAACGTAATATGCAGAACTATAGTTCAAGACGTCTGGAACTTCTAGCTTTGTATTGGAGCATTACCGACAAATTCCGGGATTATTTAGTGAATTCCACTTTCACGGTGTATACCGACAATAACCCGCTTGTGTATCTACAGTCTTCCAAATTAAGTGCATACGAACAACGCAGGGTGTCTCAGTTGGCATTATTCAACTTTGAAATAAAATATCGCAGTGGAAAACATAATTCCAACGCAGATGCTCTTTCACGTAAATCAGAGAGTGAAGAAGATGTACTTACCTCATCAACCAGTCTTGGAAATCTGTTTTCATCTGAAATTCCAAAAGATGTTCAGTGTGTACAACAGAGTCTGTGTAAAGATTCATCTGAAGTGATGTGTGATGAAGTGATATGTGATGAAGTGAAATGTTCTCTTTACAAGTTCAACCAGAAAGATCTGAAGGAATTACAGTTTCAGGACAAAGCCATCAATCAAATCTTAAAATTTATGAAACAAGGAGTCTACCCAGAGAAAGAGGAACGCAAAAATTGTGAAAAAGATGTCCATATTCTTCTTAGGCAATGGAATCGTTTAAGTGTAGAAAACGGAATTCTTTACAGAACAGTGTGTGATCCGGTCAAGGGAGAAACCAAGCAATTCATTTTACCATCTTCATTGAAACTCGAGATTCTTACACAGTGTCATAACAACCTCGGACATCAGGGAATTGAAAGAACTTTTAGTGTTATCAAAGACCGATGTTACTGGCCTGGAATGTTCAACGATGTTAAAGAATATTGCAAGAATTGTGAACGGTGTTGTGTGGCAAAATCCGAAAATCTACAGATTAAACCAGCGATGAATCATCTTCTAGCCAATCGACCTCTGCAGATTTTAGCCATAGATTTCACAGTGTTGGAACCATCGAAAGGCAAAGAAAATGTACTGGTAATGACAGATGTTTTTACCAAATTTACACAGGCAGTAGCAACTCGTGATCAGAAAGCCTCTACCGTTGCTTTGTGTCTAATACAACAGTGGTTTCATCGTTATGGTATACCGGATAGGATTCACAGCGATCAGGGGAGAAACTTTGAATCGGATATTATAAAACAACTTTGTAAAATGTACGACATACAGAAATCGAGAACCACACCTTATCATCCGGAAGGAAACGGACAGACAGAACGTTTCAATCGCACATTACATGATCTACTCAGAACTTTGCCTCCACAGAAGAAGAAACTCTGGCCTGACCATTTATCCGATGTTACTTTCGCATACAATGTGTCTCCGAATTCCAGCACTGGTTACAGTCCTTTTTATTTATTCTTTGGACGTAGACCTAAACTTCCCGTGGATTTATTTGTGTCTGATTCTACTAGTGTGTCTAATTCTACTAGTGATGCAAGTTATGATGAATTCATACAAGATCATAAAAAGTGTGTCAGTGAAATATTCAAACATGCGAGAAGTAATTTGGAAAGAAACGAATCAAAGAGGAAGGAGAGCTTCGACAACAACATCGCAGATCCTCCGATTAAGGTGGGAGATGAAGTTTTCATACGCAACAGAGGTTTCACTGGAAGACACAAGCTACAGGACCTTTGGAGTTCAACAAGATATCGCGTCCGGACGATCAAGGACAGTGTGTACACAGTGGTTTCAAGTGACGGACAGCAGAGAACTCTTCATAGACGAGACATTAAGCGCGTACCTCCAAATTCAGTCAGCGATGCGTGTGACAACTATAAAAACAGTGACGTTAGTTTTCCAATGCCCTTGCGTCGAAGTTTGCGTGTGCGCGGAAAGCAGGACAGTATGTGGGTTTAATTCTTAAATAAAAACTGTCATAATGAACTAAAGACTGTAAATTTGCAACATTCGAATTGTATTTTGTCTCTGTTTATTTATTATAATTTGATTTTATCGGGACGATAAAATTCAAAGCAGGGAAGTATGTGGGCGGATATATATATATTGAATATATTTATTAAAATTTTGCATGTATTTACTTGTCATACGTAATGCATTACTATGTATAAATTGTATATATTTACATGTACTTATATTTTTTTGTAGAATCACCTTATATGTTACGTAAATAAATATAGAAACCTACATCGACATCTTTATTTTACTTGGTCACACCAATAATTTCCTCGAACATCCCCAAAACCTCTTCTGTATTCATCCCAGGTGGTGTTGAAATTTACGTGAGGATTTTCTCGATTCCTGTGCTGTATGACCTACAGTAAAATCATACAAATACTTTATGAAAGTTGTAGTTTCCATGGATAAAGATACATCATAATTAAACTCTTCAGAGAGAGAACCAGCGATAGATTGTATTAACAATGACAATAAAACGGCTTTGAATGTGCTAAAAGTTTGCTTTAAAAGCAACTACCGAAATAATTGTAACATCAACTTATTTGTCAGTAGTTTAGGCAAGCTTGCGTATCAAATCAGTTTTAAAACATAAACACAATATACAGGTGATCTCGAAATATTACTTCATGATTAACGGAAGATGAATTCTACCTATTTACCATGCAGTTCAATCGTTTTACAGAAGAACAAGAGGCCCATGGGCCACAGCGCCTAGATGAGTAGCTGTGACCCTGCCATTCTTTTTCATACCCATTCCTTGTAATACCTATTGTGACCCCGTTTTATACTGGGAGTCATGACTTGAGCAATTTAGAATATAATTCCTTAGTTAGCATCCACGTAAGTTTCAGCTTTTCTTGCCCTGTAGGTCATGAGAAGATTTTTCATATATACTTTAATGTAAAACTCATATTCCTGATTGTGACCCCATCCTACCATCAGGGGCCCTTTTTACAAAAGAACTTACGACTAAGGCCAAATTCTTTACTTGTCAGTAGAATTTTACTTACAATCTAATTTTACTGTTTAAAATTCTAGCAATAAAAAACATCTTTCTAAATTTCTTTTAAAAAGATTAAAGTCATTTCAATTCAATGTTAAATAATGAAGTTGTAGACAAAATCAAATTTTGGTCTTAGTCGTAAGTTCTTTTGTAAAACGGGCCCCAGGGGTCGTGATGTGAAAAATGTAGAATCTACTCTATCCAAGGATGCGTTTACATAAGTTTCAGCTTTTATTGCAAAGTGATTCTTTAGAAGATTTTTGAAAGATTTTTTTTATCTTTATATTTCAATGTCAAGTTTCAATTTATTATTGTGACCCCATCTAACCCCCTGGGCTTATAGTTTGAAAAGCATAAGAATATACACTACCCCAGGATGCTTTCATATAGGTGTCAACTTTTCAGGCCAAGTTGTTCTTCATTTTTTAATGACCACACCCCATTTTTGTCTTTTCTTGATTCTCTCCACTTGGAAGGGGGCTTGGCCACATAATTTTACAATTACTTTGGAGTCCCATTACACTTTGGAGTCCTACATATGAATATTAACCTTTTTCAAAGGATGCTTTGTACCAACTTTGATTAAAATTGGTCCAGTGATTCTTGAGAAGATGATGAAAATATGAAATGTTTACAGACGGACGGGCGGACGAACCATGGACATCATGTGATGAGAAAAGCTCACTTAAGCTTTTAGTTCAGGTGAGCTTAAAATAACACCGTTATTTCTTATTTTGAATTCACTAGGATATATCGTGTTGACCATAAATGACAGAAACAATTGGTGATTGATAAAAGAGAGTACAATTACTGCCTTTTCGGATTCATATAGTTGTTGAAAAACCTAGTCTCCAGAGACTACATTCATTTTGTCAGTGACGAGCTGAAACAAATAGTAATAAGAAGGATGTGGAGATAACGAACAGTATTCCATATCAAAGTCCATAAAACAATACAAAATAGGAGCATAGAAACAAGGACCTCTGACACCTCAAAGGTTGGATCAGGTGCCATGGAGGAATAAGCATCCCCTGCTAACCAGTCATATCAACCGTGTGCTCCTTGTCATGATCGGGGAATAACGGAAAAATCCGTCGTCAATTCTGTGTTTAAAAAGTGGACTAACAATTACTATGAAAAACTTCAGTCAACATTTGACTCAATGATAACTTGTATTTGCTGACTAGGTCTTTGTATCGACCAAAGAACTTACGAAATGATGACTTTAAACGAGAAAGCTAATATTCTTGTTTCATCAACTTGCTTGTAATTTACTGCATTTTATATATTCATCATACGCAGAGCATGCTCTTGCGTATCGAATCAACTGAGATATACATGTACTCTGATATTGCTGCATCAGTAAGGGAAGTTGACAATAGAAAATTTAAAGTTATCGCGTTTATCATATAGATTGGTTGTAAGATTACAGTTAACGTCTTTTTCAAGTAAAATATCCAAATATGAAGTAGAAGTGTCGGACTCTGAGGTATCCTATATCTCAAGCTCACCAGGATATATCGTATAGACATAGTTATGGAAATTACTATTGTTAATTGACAATACGTCGTCGATATATTTAAATGTCGAGTTGAAAGCCACAGCAAATGTTTTCTTTGTTTCACGCATAAGGTTTTGCACAATTTCTTCTTTATATGAATATACCGGTCACGGTAGCCTAGTGGTAGAGCGTTCGCTTCGTGATCGGGAGGCCCGGGTTCGATTCTCGTTCGCGGCGCCGCGTCATACCTAAGACGTAAACATAGGTAGTGACTGTTCCTTCGCCAAGCGCTCGGCACTAGAAGTGAAAGTCACGGATCTTTCGGATATGACCTTAAAAACGTAGGTCCCGTGTCACGGTAGGCGCTGGCACGATAAAGAACCCTCACTGCTCAATGGCCCTGAGTGCCGAGTATAGGTCTAAATTTGAAGCCCTTCACCGACATACGGTGACGTCTCCATATGAGTGAAAAATTCTCAAGAGGGACGTTAAATAATATACAATCAATCTTTATATGAATATAAATATAGATCTTCTAATAATGGAGCGCAAAGTGATTTTGTAGGTGGTAAGATATAACAATTTTCAAATTATTCTTTATTTATGTAAAAATTGTGTATTATGTGAGAAATCCTGGTCCATAATTTATCGAGAGGTATTTTCCTAAGAAGGTAATAAAAGCAAACATGTTAGATTGCTTTTGATGCTGAAACGTTTTTGGGTTTCAAATTTTGCTAACTTTCGTCTGATTTTGTTTTCAAAATCCACATTGGATTGACACCAGTTTTTCCATTTTTTTTAGAACAGTCCTCTGAATATGAATGAAATTATACATTACCGTCCATCCCCCTCCTTTTGAGTCCATTTCACAGAGAACTTGAAAAGAAACTGAAGATGTGAAGGGATATATTTCGTAAACTCCTGTCTTTTTCAGTCCACATTTGTTGTAGATTTCAAAACAATCCAAAGGATGGATACATGTACAACCTTTATAATAATAATTTTAACTAGAAAAGAAACTCGTTGCGAGCAACGAGAGGTCTTCCGTCCGATTCTGAAAAAAACCCTGCAAAATTGAGCTGAAAAAAGTGATAAAATTTGTTATGAAAACAAAGGGCATTGAACCCGGGTCGTTAGCATGAAAATCCAAACTGCTTACTATTACTCTATAAGAACCAAAGCTCTAAATGTACTTGTATATGCTTCTGCAACAGTACATTTGTTTTCGAATAATGAAAGGCAGGTCACTATTCATAATTTTGTGTCAAACAGCACGAGTAAATCTTCGCGTTTTTTCTTTGGAATGTTCCATTAAATAGGTGCGATAGCTTCGATGGAAATGAAACAAGAATGTTCTTATAGCTTAAATTTCAAGGTTAAGAAAGTATATTTAGCATATTTACACATTCCATATCGTATATAGATAAATAAAACTAAATCAGTGAATCTGGTAAACTTTTTACCTTTTTTTTTTTTTTTTAGAAAAAATTTCCTGTTCATCCCCACTAAGAACATATTGATAAAAGCATGCCTGCTACAGTCAGGGAATCAGATAACATTTATGTTCAATAATTTACATCAGATCTTTGAGACAAGAAAGTAAATATGAACTCCATTCAACGAAATTTTGAAAAATGATTTTCGTACCTTTTTTTTCTTTTCTATTAGTTGAATATGACACAAGTCTTCATGAGCAAAACAGTGATTACGTTTAATAGTTACTATGTACATCCATATTGTTTCTTAAAAACTATTACTTATACCTATGATTTAAAATCTAATTTTCCGAAACAAAAGATACTAGGTATCGTATTTCATTTGCACATTTAGTCTTTTCTTTTTCTACTTTGAGAACCAGCCAAAACCAATTATAGAAGACGTTTCAGACGACCAAGGATTAAACCATAGTTTGACACAGAATTATAACGTAACAACGACGTGAGAATCCCCGTATTCCTTTACATTTCATTTATCCTATTTTACTTTCATTCAAGCAAACGCTCGGCTGACTTCGTAAACCCGGAATTGCGAAATGTCGGAAATGACAGAGACAGCCGCCATTTTGGACCCGCTTCAGATTTTTAAATGTTAATATCTCGAGTTTGGATTTATCAATATTCGAACAAATGATACAGTAAGCATTAAAAGAAAGGTTTCTATTAGCATTCCAAAAATAAATGGAAAATATTGAAAAACAAAAAAGTTAGAAAATACGGACTTTTTAATTTCGCTTCCAATAGCAACCGGAAGTAGTAACGACGCACAAAAAGGTAATTCCGCAAATCTAGAACTAATCATCTATCATCTCTAATAAGTCTCCAGTTAATATCTTAAGCCATTTTTGAAAAAAAGGGGGAAAAAATCCGTTTTAAAATCAGAAAACTGTCAATATCTTGGAACCGAAGTTGAATATTCCCAATTTTCCTTGTCATGCCACAACTTCATATAATGACGCATAATTCCTGAAAGTTTCATTGAAAACCACTGAACAGTTTTCGAGAAATCGCCTGCACAAAATTTTGGGAAAAAAAAAATAATAATAATAAGAAACAGTAGAATCACTAGAAGGTCTTCCGTGAAGACGGAAGACCTTAAAAAGATTTTAAAGCCGCTTGGTCCGATTCTAATCGCTAAAAAAATATATTCGTGTTTCTTCTTGAAAAATAATTGTCAATAAATTATTTCAACTTTTGTCAAATTATATCCTCAAAGTCTTTTTCTTTTTAAAGATATCCAAATTCAAAAGTTAAAAAAATAATTTTTGTTAGGTCACACAAAAAATAATCCTTTGTTTACATTGCGTGAAATCACCTTCGAAAAATTAAATTTATCGCTTACATGTATAACTCATGAAGAACAAACCCGAGCATTTTTTCCACAACAAAGTTGTACACGGGCAATATTCTAGCCCTCGTTACTAAACATACCATTTAAAAAAATCTTTAAAAATATCTGATTTTCTTTTATTCTGTAAATATGCATATTAATATAAAAATTACTATGGATTATACTCAGTTAATTTCTTAATTTTTAAAAGATATATCATGACTTAGGATTCTACTAATGGAAAAAAAAATAATCGGGTTTGAATTCTCTTCATAATTAGATATAACCGATAAAAGTATTTTTTCAAAGGTGACTTAAAACAGATCTTAACTTGCCGTCAGGAACTGCTGTTTGTCAACAAGGTTTTTGGTCTATGTTTTCCATGTAAGGATTGTTGTAATAAACTATTAAATCAATCTTATAATTAATTTTCATATATAATCTATGTAATGACATACTTTTATTGTTTAAGATAATATGTGCCTGTTTCGGATGAAGCGGCTTTAAAGAAGGAGAAAATACAATGTACATGTTGATCTACATATACATATATATCGTAGTTTTAACCAGTAAGTATAGTTTAATTGATATTGCAATATAAAAAAGTCACAAGTTTTAAAAAACTTACCTGAAAATTGTTTTAACTTAATCATGTTCATCTATGGTCAATTTTGAGAATATCATATTCTTCAAACAGTTCAAGACTTCCACTTATTTTTGCCTAATCTTTTTCAAGAAGAATCTTTGTAGGCCTCGTATGTTGACAAAACACACATTTCTCTCAATTTTTTTAGAGGATGTTCATACTAAATACAAATTTGTCGTGTATGTAGTCTTGCATGATAGATCTATCGAATATCAAAATAATCATTACTAAGAAGAACAATGATTGATTTATTGATTAATTTTTGTTTAACGTCGCTGTCCAGGATTTTTTTACTCATATTGAGACGCCACCACTTGCCGATGGAAAGTTGCAAATTTTGTCTTATACTTGGCACTCATGAAGAACTATTGAGCGGGGAGGGATCTTTTTCGTGCCTGCACCTTTCGCGACACGGGACCTCGGTTTATGCAGTCTCATCCGAAGGACGGCTCTTTTTTTTTCCGTAGTGGGATTCAAACCCGCCACGTTAGGATCAACACCATACTTCACCTCTTTAGAGCAGATCCTCTTATCACTCATTAGAAGGATGAAATAACAATCTATACTGAAAAACGCAAAACACATTTGTTTCAAGAAAAGGAAAGTCTTACATATGCCATTGTGGAACCAAACACGTTAAGTCAATATCTGTGTTGGCTACTATTCACATGGTTTCTTCATAAGTTGAACGATGAATTTAATTTATTTGTTGAAGAAAAGAAGGATATGAAGATAACAAACAGTATTCAATGTCAAAGTCCATAAAACAATACAAAATAGGAGCAGAGCAAACACGGACCTCCGAAACATCAGAGGTTGGATCAGATGCCATGGAGGAGTGAGCATCCCCTGCTGACCGGTCACACTCGCCGTGTGCTCATTGTCATGATCGTGAAATAATGGGAAAATCCGTCACCAATTCAGTGTATAAATAATAGATTAACAATTTTCAGTCAGCATTTGACTCAATGATAAATTGTATTTGCTGACAAGGTCATTGTATCGACCATACAACTTAAGAAATGATGACTTTAAACGAGACTGCTGATATTCTTGATTCATCAACTTGCTTGTCAATAATTTACCTTGTTTTAGAAAACAAGGTTTATACCTTCATACCTTGTTTATGAAAAACACAATGTAAGGAGCTATTTACATGTAATAAATATTACGGTTTTGAGCACTTTTTTGGTTATAAAAGCAATCCAATTGCTTATCTATTTTAAGTAATTTGTTTGTGTTATATATATAAAAAAATTATGTACTTATATAGACAATTCATGGGTGCAAATGTTAGCTAGTGTCCGAAACCAAGACTCTTTTTTTTACCTTTTACTACATGACCATGAAGTCATAATGATTTAATTATCTTTAAATTTGTAAGCAAAATATTGCATTGCTAATACAGTGTATTAACATTAATAAAGACGTACTTTTTAATTATGAAGATGAACATGAAAAGGTTTACCTGACTGAAATAAAGGAGAAACTTTCAGTAACTGTATGTTTGTGGCATTCTGATCCTCACGGATATCATCCAATGCTTTCCCAAGGGAGTGGGAAAAGTTCCAGAAAGT
>PRKT01001314.1:87208-100062 GCA_003671525.1 Saccostrea glomerata | reverse complement strand
CTATCACAAACTGAAGCAGTAAACTGAGAGCAACACCCTTATCATAAACAATGAAGACATGGTATGATCACGGAGTGACCGATAGACAAAGAAATCCATTTTTTTTTTAAATAACAGTCCCTTGGATTTATGTTGCATTGTAATTCGTAAATAACAGGAAACGGAATAACGAGAAAAATATAAGGTTCTTTATACTTTCAGGCAAATCCTACTTACCGACCTAGTGTCAACCAAGTTTCTGTTTAAAGATATTTTCGCACTCTAATTTTTGAGCTTCAGTAATACATATCTCATTGTGTGTTTAAAAATATTGATAAATAGTGTGTTTTTTATGAATCTAGGTTTGCTCATTTATATCTTTCCACTTCAGTTTCCGATAATTGGTAACTCGAGTATGATGAGACATGTGAAGATTAACCAAAGTTCATGAATCCTAAGCAACAGGAAAGATAACTCTCAGTGAATTTGATATTTAGGTGGAATGCCACACCATTTATTTTATTTTAAAGATCTTTAAGTCATCCTTTTTAAACAATGATTTCAGCATTTGAAAGGCCGATATTAGCTCTTAATTATTTTATATTTATTTTTTGTGTTTTTTCAAAGAAAATATAAAAAAAATATATCCAAATAGTTTGTTTTTGAGTTAAAAGTTTGCAGTAAATAAAATTATCATATAAATATCTGATAAAATACAGTGGACCCTCAGATATCTGGACGCCAGATATCCGGATGCTTTAGTATCCGGACGACTTTTCTTTGGAACAGAATTTTTTAATTTCATTTGTTCTTGTTAAATTGGAAATTCAGATATCCAGACGCTTCACATATCCGTACAAATTGACTAGGACCATAGCGTCCGGATAAATGAGGCTCCACTAAATATAAAGAAAGGCTGGGTATACTTTAAATTAAAAAAAACTATTTATGAAAAGAAAACATATTATTTGTGAATATTTTTTAAAACCTATGGTTAAAAACACAATAAAACTAGTCACAACTGAGAAGAACATATTTGTCAATCATATTTTAAAAAGAAACTGAGAAATTTTAGAGAAATTAATTTTAATGAAGGCTATAAGGTTTAGACAGACATCATATTAGAGTATAAGTACAAAAATCAACTCATTTCAACACAAATCAAATACCTACTCATTAATTAGAAGTTAAAACGTTTTGCTATCATTGTTTATGACCTATGAGAATGCAATCATCGGAAGCTCCTTATCATAAATTTATTGAACTCATTTCGTCACGCAAGTAACAACAATAAAACAAAAAAAAATAGTTCATTCTTAAATAGATCTTTCTTACCTTTGAGAACTATAACTCATCTCGCTTTTGGTTAGTTATATAATGCACCTGTTAGTCCAAAACATGCATTTTTTAAACAATAACAGCATTTAAATTCCTGGGTAATGTTTAAGCACATCAGACTATTGTTAAACACTGAACTGAGACAGATTTGTTAAGTATAATTAGCTTTTGAAAGATAATGCAAGTATTATGTGTATAAACATAAGAAGTGTTTTGATAGTAACGGTTCCCTTCTACTTATTTGATATTTAGTACTTCACTACGGTAACACGTTCTGAAGAAAATTAAACAGAGAGAGATATCCATGTATAAGACACATACCGGTATCTTGCTTCGGACAACTTAAGGCAACAAATTCTCTTTCAACCTGAGAGTTCCTTGTTTTTTTTTTTTTTTTTTTTCTGTCTTGAAACTAAAGATTTAATGTTTTTAATGATGCCTGTTTTTGCCAAACGTCATCATTTTTGACAATGTCTAAATTAAAGTTCTTTAACACATATCGTTGTACATTTATCATTATGTTGTCAATTACTTGAATATTTACACACAAGTACATCAAACTATAAAGTATTAATTTTATGACTAGGTATTTTTTAACATAATATTTCCCCTGAGCCTCATAACAAAAAAAAAAAATCTTTGACAATGTTATTACTAAAAGTCAAAAATTGTCATGTGCCGACCACCGATATTTAAAACCATTAAAATGCTGTTTTTATATGCATATGACATTACAGGTTTATAAAATAAAAGATCATTTTCCAACAGCATGCGAAAAATTACTAGTAATAGTTTTGGATAAAAACCATTTGAAATATTCAATTATGGTGCGATTTTTATCTCGTTGATACCGTCGGCATTGTAGTGCATTACGGCTAATTCTTTGCGCTAACAAATGTTGTATATTTCTGTCTAGTAGGGTCATCACAGTCGAGCCCAATTTTAATAAAAGTCCGAGCAAAAAGATCGATTTGTTTTGAAAATTTACAGATAGACCATGTAAGGGAGGAATTTTAATTGAACCCTGGGAGCTTATTGGTTTAAATTACAATTATTAACTCAATTACCAGAACAGTCTGTATATATATATATATATATATACATGCCGTGTGGAAATACTTTTGTCAATAATGGCTCCAACCTTCCCTTGGTACAAATGCACTCAAAAGCCTGTGTATTTGTACAGCCAACCCATGCCACTATTTACCGATATACGTTCAACTAGAGCAAAGCTCGTTGCAAAGCAACGAGTAGGTCTTCCGTCCTGTTCGACCGGAAGTAACTTTCATTTAAAGAAAAGAGAAATGACGTCTCTAATGATTTGAATCTTCCAAATCTTTGTTGAAAATTGCTAAAGTAAGCCATTTTTTGTAACTTCCTCTTTGACCGGAAATGACGTCGACGGACGGAAAATTAAGTTTTATGCTTCCAGTGACGAAGCCCCGTGGGAATCCGGGTTAGAATAGGTCCTCAGTACCCCCTTGCTTGTCGTAAAAGGTGACTTATTAAATGGGCGGTCCTTCGGATGAGACCGTATAAACCGAGGCCCAGTGTCACAGCAGGTGTGGCACGATAAAGATCTCTCCCTGCTCAAAGGCGTAAGTGCCGAGCATAGGCCTAAATTTGCAGCCCTTCGCCAGCAATGGTGACGTCTCCATATCAGTGAAATATTCTGGAGAGTGACGTTTATCAAATTACAATCCAGTGACGAATATTTCCCTAAAACATGTCAAAAACAGCAAAAATATGCGTTTTCGGACTACTTCTGGTTTGGCCGAAAGTGACGTCACAGGACGTTTTTTGATGACATCAGTAGATTTTACCAGAGATTTTCAACAACTTTGCTTTCTGGATGTATAACGAATTCTTAATACTTTTTGAAATATCTGGAAAAAACTTTTCGCCCTTCACGATCCCTTAAGAACAAAGTACGTTATTGGTCGATTTTCGCCGATCATTAAAATAAATTGATGTTTGTCTGACTCAAAAGTTGAGAACTTTATATCTTTCTAGCAATGTATGACTTGTTTATATCTGATTACGTGTAACACATCGCAAATAATGATAAAAAGTGGTGTTTAATCCATAGTAACGTCAGTTTCGACGTTCATTTTGCTAGACGATGTCATTGACGTACATGTCTCTCGTGCGTCATACAGATATCCTATATGTATAAAAGTGATGTACGATTGTCTGTAAAATAGAATTTATCAATTCATTCTAGGATATTTTAAGAATTTCTTTGCAATTAAGTTTACATTTGATCATTTGGGTCATAGCAGAGATGGGATAGGGATGACAGGATTTTACATGAACGCATATTGAATCATCCGACTGCCTGCATAGGACACAAAACAACAATCTACATGTAACTGTAGAGTGTCATGGCTGATGATATCGGCCATCGTACATCGACGATTGCTTCAGAACCATTTAATGAAATAAAAGGTTTACACGGCCTTGATGTCGAGTATCTAAAACAGTATCTTCCATTGTTTTCATGTTCTTCTTCACCATATAGCTATAGTCCTGCTGGAAACGTTATTACAGGTGACGTAAATATAGTTAATAATGAGGACCTTAGATCACTTATCTTAAAAGTCCTAAATATAGGGAACCCCGATCCTTCATCTGTCCTCGGAATGTCATAAATATTATGGATTCTGTTGGAGATTACGTCAGGCGATGGGCCAGATACTCTTTAAAAAAAGAAGACATTGACACTTTGTCAGAATGGATTAAATACCGTATGAGTGGAAATTTTAGCGAGACCAAATTTAGCGATGTCTCCTTAGAAAACTAGTATTTTAATTCTAGCGAGAAGTAATTTTAGCGATTTTAAAAAGCTCACTATAGAAACTAGTACAAATAACACGCAATTCATTTTTAGCGATATTCAAATTTAGCGATCTCAACAGCCTCGCTAATAAAGCCAAAATTAAATCCTCGCTAAAATTTCTACCTATACGGTGTTTCAGATCTTTGTTAAAATCGCGTATAAAATGATTATTGCGCAATTCGAAAATCATCTCTCCTTCTGTATTCAATAATTCACAAGTGCAAAAAGAATATTATTACATGTTGATTACATGATCAGTACATGTACGTACTGATCCCTGCTGACAAAGCAGGTAACATTATTGTCTTTGTTTGTAATGGCTATTATATCAATTGCATTTTAGAAGAACTTGGATTTAATACTACAAGTGATAATCGAACTTATACCCATAGTTCTCACGCTAAGGAAGAAATAATATTCCCGAGAACTATAATGAATTTGACTTGCTGTATACATACTGGATGCCGATTTTTCATAAGAATCCTTCCAATCAAAGATACAGCGCGTGAACCAGTAAATGTTCAACCAAGCCTTTTTCTCTACTCCCCACTAAGATATTAACAGTAGTGAAAAAGAAATTTCAAGAGAACTGTGCAACAATATATCTAAGAAGTGATGTAAATCACGGATGCGTAAAAATTCCAAGAAACTTTTGGACAATTTAAAATGACAAGATTTTACAAAAATCAAAAGCTTAAAAACTTACAACATTTCAACTTTATACACAACTATTACAAAAATAAGTTGAAGTCCAAGCGTATTGATATCTTGCCAGTTTTTTTTTTTATAAATAGAACTTGTTAATCCACTTACATTGTCATTGGTCATTTGCAAAATTAATTTGCTAAAAACAGTATGATTGTACAAACAAGTACTCTGAAGTTGACATCAAAAAGATCCTTGAGTTTTTGAATGACAATATCTGTTGTTTTTTGAGACCAGGTCCTCCAACAGTCTGTTGATATTTCTATGGTTACCAATTGCGCCCCGTTATAACCAAACATATTTTTCATTCATATAAAGCACAATTTGTACAAAATTTTATGCATGTAAGAAGAATAACAATAACTGTACTTTTTGGCCTTCAACACGAGATTTAGATAAATTGTATATTGACGACATATTGCCGATAACAATATTCATTTCCTTTTTTATGTCGATACGATATATCCGATATATATTGTTTCATATTTAGATATTTTGGATACTATTAAAAAGAAGTTAATGGTAATCTAACAACCAAACTCTATGATAAACATGATGACTTAAACTTTTCTATCATTAACTTCCCTTACTTATGCAGTAATAGTCCACCATCACCTGCATACAGAGTTTATATATCTCAGCAAGACGCTCTACGTATGATCAATTTCTAAAACGAGGTTAATTATTTACAAACAAGTTGATGAAACAGGAATATCAGCAGTCTCGTTTAAAGTCATCATTTATAAAGTTCTATGGTCGATACAATGACATTGTCGGCAAATACAATTTATCATTAAGTCAAATGCTGACTGCAGCTGCCGTTTTTCATACTTATTGTTAATCTATTATATATACACTGAATTGACGACGGATTTTCCCGTTCTTTCCCGATCATGAAAAGGTGCACACAGCGGGTAAGATCGGTCTGCAGGGGATGCTTACCCCAACATGTCACCTGATTCCACCTGTGATGTTTCAGACATCCTTTTTTGCTCTTCGCCTATTTTGTATAGTATTATGGACCTGACATCTTGAAAACTGTTGGTTATCCCAACATGTTTCATCTTACAATATACAACCAGAGGGGACGGATATTTGATTTTTTACAAATGCTGATAAAAAAAAATATCAACACTAGTCCATCAACCCAATAAAATAATTCTTAAATGCATGCGTGTTATCTGCATGGCATGCTTGGAGATGCTTTATAGCTATTCCTTCGCCATTCATTTGCAGAGTATGTATAAGTGTATTTAGTTTTGGTTGTTTTATTTGTCGAACCCAAGATGTATACGGATTCTAGAATGTTATATGTCATACTTTTTTTCAGAAAGCTGACTCTAAATACCAAATTTCCTCGGAAACGAACATTGTCTTCATAAATTTATTAATTAACAAAAATACATAAATTGTATTATTTATTTGTATATCTCATTTTCCGCCTTACAATATAAAACCGGAAAAAGTAGAATAATTGATTTTTACATATGCTGTTCCAGAAGAACTATTAATCCAAGCTTTATCCCCTTTCTTCATTCGTACAACAGCCATTCTACTACATGACATACCAGAGGAGCTGTTTTTCTGACAAGAGTTTGCAGACTTTCCCGAGCCATTTACTTTCAGATACGTGAAAGCGTACTTATTTTTGTCAGTCACAATTGTCCAATCAAAGATGTACACTCCAGATTTTGGAGCAGTAAAAATTCCTTTAGCGGCGTCGTATCCACCTCCTATGTTCTGCATGACGTACCCAAACATTACAGTCTTTTGCATACCTACTGTCTGGTCACTTCCATTGGCGCTGGCCATGAATGCTATAATCGTATTTGCTAGAAGAAATATTAAAATGCCATAAGTCATAAGAAATTCGGGGTCAGCTTTCAGAGGAATAAATTATATCAAATTACATTAATTTTCTGCAAAAGTTCTTAATCTGTAGATAGTAGAAAAATGATTATATGTCTGTACCTTCTTTAAATGCACTTCTTTACATTAGAATAATACAGTTAATTTGGATACCTATCTATCGTGATCTTAATTTTAATGGAAAACCGGCATAGGAAAATTTAGTGTATTGCATTTCAATTTTTGCACGGAATAATGAAATTTATTATATTTTTAATGCATCAAATCAGATTTGATTGAAAATGAATCAAGATAGATGTTCCTTCGTTTTGCTTAGTGGTCAATAACTTGCTTTGGTATCATTTTGTTAATATTGGTGACTAGAATATTTATCTCATTTTTGATTTTTTATTTAAAAAAGAAAATGTATATTAAATACCAGATAAGTATCATATGCATGATTGAATTTTTATACCCTTATAATTAAAAAAAAAGATTGTTACTTAGACCTGAACTTGCTTCTTACAAATGATGACGTACTTTTATTTTGATTTAACTGATTCAATGACTTTATTTCTTCGTGAGTCCGTGAAAATGTAATTACACACATGTAATTGTAAATTATCATTAAACAAACCTGAAAACTTAACATACACTCTCATTTCGTAGTATTATATAGTTACGGAATCTTTATTTATATCATACTTTTGTCCTCGTTGTTTTTGCAGTGGTCTTTAACATATCCAACAGCCACGCATGTTTTAGCGATACTGTCATACTCGTCTCTGAAGGATTTAAGGCTGGGTAAGGGTGACACTTTGTCAGTGTTAATAATGCCAAATAGTGAACCAAATCTCACAATCAACGTTAACACTAGGGAATTCATTCTACGAAATAAAAGATAAACAGTTAACACAAAGTATTAATTAGAACTTACTTTAATTACATTTCTATTCATTTATAATTTCTGAAACTTCATAAATCAATAGTGATTGGAGTATAAATATATTATTTTTTTGGTCTTTGTATAAAATTACATAAAAAAAATCACATTCTAAAACGAAATAAGTTTCAAAATAAAATATAAATAAATAAACAATAATAGAAACATCATTTTTCGTTGTTTTGTGTATAGTATTCTATTAATTTATTTTTTTTAATCCAAAACACAATGCAACTATAAGATGTCATCGAATACTAATATATTTTTGCAAAGACTAAACCACTTAACAATCCATTTCTCCCTTGACTTTATTTTTAATATCAATATTTCTTATTGTTTTCGACCAGGTAAGAAAGCTCTTTTTTTTTTTAGCAATAATGAATTATATACACGTATTTTTTTTTACACAGTTAATTTAAAAATTCCTAATTCTTTTGAACCGGATTCTATCTTTTTTTATTTAAAATAAAGGTATACATTCTTACCTGCTTTCAAGCCGCTGCAATTTTTGCTAAACACTTAGAATAGATTCGAAAGTTCTCCTTTAAAATTTATTTTTATGTAGCATACTTTGCGTGATATCGCATCGTTTGGTAACATATTGAAATCGAAGAATTTGATACTATCAAGGATTAAAACTGTGTCTGTATTTTATTGATCTTTCACAAACGTTCAAAGAAATATAAACTAAAAAAAAAAACTATGCACATGCAAAAATCAAAATTCTTTTGTCGATATATCGTAATGCTCCTCAAAATGAAATAATTTTTATTGTTAGTCCATTATTTATACACTGAATTGACGACGCATTTTTCCCAATCATTTCCTGATCTTCACGAGGAGTACACGGCGGGTGTGAGTCCGGTCGGAAGGGGATGCTCACTCCTCCATGGCACCTGATCCCACCTCTGATGTCTCGGGGGTCCGTGTTTGCTATTCTCTTATTTTGTATTGTTTTATGGACTTTGAAATTGAATACTGTTCGTTATCTCCATATCCTTCTTACATACGTGACATTCATATTTAAATGCATATTTTTGAAATATTAAGTTTTAATCATTAATCTTTTTTATGACTCAATAAAATGCTTTTTGTTTTAACCTAAAGGCATAGACATGAGGGTTAAAGGAATTAAACCGGAGGTAAATCTGCATATACCTTTGATTTGATCAGTATAATGCATTTATTTTCCATACATCAAAGTAATCTTTTTTTACAAATTCAAGCCCAGTCGATGGTTTTTCAAGTTGTTGATATTCTTGATGTATACTTTTTAGTTCCATATTACACTGGAACGTTAAGTAATTTTGTTTTCTGTGATACAATTGCTATGTAAACAAATCCTGAGACGTTAGATTATCCCCACATATGAAGTCGTTTGTACGCAATTTTTAACCTAGTGAAACAAATGGTTAGGATTCGGTTTAAAAATTGAACTAAGGGATCATTTTCAAACTTAGAATATTGAGACCATTGGTGCAGATATCAGACCCTAGTATATTAATCAAAGTACTGAGGGAAATGAAAGCCGGGCGTGAATTGCACGAGTATATTTGTCTGATCCGAAATTTAGAATATTTCATTTTTTTCTTTTTGGCCATTGACGTTTAACAGGCAGAGTTTGTGTGATTATGATTCACAATACCCATATGCCAGTAATTGAAATGAACAAATATTTCAAGACCCTGTGATATGCTATGATTTTAAAATATAATAAATAATATTCCCGAAAATTCTCGCATATTTTCTAGTCATTAAGCATTTTTTCTCATAATTCTGTCTTGGAATATTAAAAAAATGTACATGTAGAGATATTCATTTATTTTCAACAAACATAGGGTCTACTTTTATCGCCAATTTCATGTAGAAACACTGATACATGTACTCGTACATTGTCAATCGATATCAGGCATAACGCATACAAATTCATATAATTCTAATTCACTATACAATAAGTTGCTAAATCTAAAAAAAAAAGTATAACTTCGACGAAAACAAGATAAAACGAAACTAATATAACTGAAGCCGAAAGTAATATGTAAAATGAAACTGATCGACAATTTCAACTTTTCGAAAAGCCCGTGCTATTTAAAATAGTTCGCCTACAATATGCATTCAGAAGCGTATGTTTACAAATTATTATATCATGATTACCCCAAATAAGCAAATATATAATTCCTTTTACATTTTGATTCTCAAACAAATTCTTGATTATTAACTTTACAGCGATTCGGATGTTAAAAATATTTGTTTGAATATCGTCTCGCAATGGGACTGTTTTGTTTGTCGAAAGCGTCGGCTTTGACACTGTTTGTTTTTGTTTACTTCTTTATACTATATATAGTAAGACAATTGATCATGATGCTGTACGAAAATGTTTGCTGCATAAAATATAAACTGAAACCTTCGATGACCGATATGAGCCGTAAAATTACTAGTAAGAGTAGTTCTATTATGTACGCAGAATTCATTGACTTTAATAGTATTACCAGTATCATTTTGTACAATTACGACTTGTTTGTGACAAAACGATTGTAGTTGTAATACTAATTTGTACATGTACAAATCTCGGGACAAAATACATTCGAAACTACTTAACGTTTCTTAGAATTATTGAAAGGGAAAATTATCAGTACATTTGGAAGTGGACAAAATCAAAAACATGTGCATCAGATTTTTCTTCTGTTTTCTCCTGTTCTTCTCACTTAAAAAAATGCTGTGTACCTTACATTTATTGATCAGAGAATGCAGCGAGATTGTTTTTATTTTTGTCTTTGATCTAAAACTTTTATTTTTTTCATTATAGAATATTTTGTAAGTATGTTTATTTAGATTCTTCTGGGTTTTATTAATTCTAATTTTCATGACAAGATTATCTTAACCTTCATTCGTAGGCCCAGAGATACTGGTTTAAGATTCAAGAAACAAGGGTGTTGCACCTTTTTTTTTTATTTCTTTTCCAGCCAGATGAAAATCTGTTGCTTGATGATCTGCGTAAAATGTCTTTACTTTTCATTCTATGCTTTCCCTGTTTCCCTATTACGTTTTAATTCATTATTTTCTTTTTCAGTGGAACAAAGAAAAAAATAGTATGAGGAAATACATAACTTTTTACAGATGCAGCTTATTTACTATGGAATCTGATAATAAGGATCTCCCAAAATTTGTCTTAAATGTTCAATGATGGGAAAAAACCGACAGATTAGATCATTGACAATGTATATTAAATCAAAATCAGTCTTGCTGCATGTTTTAAATGAAATTAATTTAAAGTAATTAAAAGAATTGGAGTACAAGATTAACATGTATTTAGCCACCCTCAATAAAAACAAACAAGCAAAGAACTATATGCGGTATATTGCATATATTTGCCCCCACAAAACTCAAATTTTGAAAACTTCCTGAAATGCACTGAATTCAATAAATTGTATGAGAAATATAAATAAACAGAACATATTATAGTTTCAAAGCAGTTAATTCACAATTTTTGTTTTTATGACGTCACAAACTAGTCCGATTTTATATCCTTTTTCAGAAAGAGGACAAAATGGACAAAATTTCAACAATTTTAGCTTTAGAATTTATAGAGCGCAAGTGTGTTCAGGAACAATATTTACATATTTCATTGATATTATCATTCTACACATTATATCAAAATATCGATCCCGAACACACATGCGCTCGGTGACTTAAACTAAAAAAATCGACGAAATATGTACATTTTTCTGTAGAATTCATGAAAAACTGAAATTTACGTCATGTTTGTGACGTCATTACGTGCATATGACGTCATTACTTCAGAAAATATTAAGTACTTTGAAGTCAGCATATACTCCCCTTTTTAAGAACTTAATTAAATATATCTCCATCAAAGTTTGATTTTGGGGGCAAATATTGATTATAACCGAATAAGGCTCTTTTGTTCAGTCTCTGTGTCAAATTACAGAAATCTAAAGAATATCTCCTCGTTCGATCAAGCGACAGATTTTCATCTGGACTTGAAAGAAAATTAAAGATGTAGCGTTATTGTTTCTGGAATCTTCAACCGACGGCCTACGAATGAAGGTTAAGATTTTGTTGTCATAAAAGTTTGATTTTAAAATCCAGAGAAATCCAGAGAAATCTAAATAGAGAGACTTGCAAAATATTCTATGATGGAAAATTTTAAACTTTGAGATCAAAGACAAAAAACCCCAAACAATCTTGCTGTATTTGGTAATTAATTGAAGTAAGGTACATTTATTTAACACTAAAATGAGAACATAAGAAATAGAAGAAAAATTAGATACACTTGTTTTTGATTTTGTCCCTTCCAAGTGTTTACAGATAATCGTCTGCGCTAGCCAAGGGTTTCTGATACCCTACTCTCCTCATTAACCCTTGGCATACGGTAAAATCAAAAGACGGGATTGTTTTTGTCATGTGATCTTGAATCTATTAGGTATGCACAGATTGTGTCATCGACAGAAAAAAAGACGCATGTTTTAAAAGAAATTTTTTTTCAATAATAATTAAGAAGCAATAATTGAGTAATGTTTATTTATTACTTATAGTACAAATCGGAAGCTTCAATATAGAATCTTAATCAGATATTTAGAAGATATTGGATGACACCATAGCTATTCATAGAAGTGCGGATCGTTGTTTACTTTTTTCAATTCCGAGATTAAAGAGTCAAGAAGTATCCCGAACGCAAATATCGTCATTTACAAAAAACAATTGATGATTGGTCGACAGGTTTGTACTGAAAACCAATCAGAACTCTGGAAAAAATCCATATTTTTATGAACACCGTTGGCCAAGGGTTTATGAGGAGAGTAGCGTATCAAAATAATACTAGTAATACTATCTAAGTCAATGAAACATAATAGAACTACTCTTACTTGTAAATTGACGGCTCAAATCGGCTATCGTAGAAACCAGACATATGCATTACCTATATTCAAAAATGTATTTCACTTTAAGAATCTAAAACACAAATTGGCTACAGTTCATTTATATATATATATATATATATATATATATATATATATATATATATATATATATATATATATATATATATATATATATATATATATATATATATATATATATATATATATATATATATAAAGCACATTTTACAACAACTCTTAAACTAACATAACTGCCCTAAGTGAAGAAATATTAATATAGAAAGCACAAAGAAATTCACTTTTA
>PRKT01001314.1:35721-85433 GCA_003671525.1 Saccostrea glomerata | reverse complement strand
AAAAAAAAAAACGCAAAAAAGGGGGAAGTTGACTGTAAAAAAAATTAAGATGTTATCATCTACAGTCCGTAGTTATCACATTTAATGTAATGTACTGTTTATTTGTCTTGTAAAGTATTTTGTATTGTGATTATAGGTCTAACTTTGTTCCGTTGTTTCTTCCAGTTATCCTGTACTGTACCTCTCATTTGAATACACTTCATGGTAATTCTCCACTACCTGTTTTTATTATATAGTCCATTTATAGTCCAAAAATATAATCTATACAAGCGCAAGTAGTTCCTAATAGACATTTCCAGAGTTCATGATCTCGAGCTTGTACTCGTACATGGATTTACGGATTTTTGGGGGTGCGTGTCAATACATGCTTTTCATGTTGAATAGATAATCACATTAAATTCAAAAATTAATAACTGTAGTTCTGAATATATAGCTTCAAATATAGAGTCTTCGTTATTTATTTGCCATGTATGCATGGTTGAGAGGACGAAGGGGGGGGGGCAAAAAAATTTTTTTCAGTAAGGGGTTGGAGAGTGGGTACTAAAAGATTCTCTGACAAGCAAAAGAGTCAAAAGAGTTTATTATTGAGGTGACACAAGGATATAGTTGCTATGTTTTCTAATAGTATTCTGTATTTCGACATTGCCTTTGGAGGGGGAGGAACAATGACATCTGTATGTGCAATTCTCGCACGAGAAATTCGATTTTAAGCTCTTTACTGATCTGTTTAAGCAGGTTTATGGGCATTTTTTTCTCCCCCCCCCACTCTCTCTCCTAGACATCTCCTAGTATCGTTTTTGAAAGTTGGACGGGAGGGGGGCTTAGACAAATCGTGACAAGGAAACAAAATGATGTATCGTTAAAAGGGGATTTATATGGCTTATCTTATTCATGTTACTTATACAAACATAGAAATCTAAGGGGTTTTTTCCTGTGCATTAGATAAACTTCAGATTTTAGCAAGTGACATTCCAATTAAAAATAATAATAGTTTTTACCATTTTAGAAATAAATAACGATTTGGTATTGTTAACTAGGATGGAGATAAATAGACACCAGCAAAGACAATGTCAGAATTTTAACAGAAAAATGAATAAATACAGACTTAATGTTGAATAGATTCTTCGTGAAATCTAAACCGCGCCGAAGATACCTTGTGGAGGCATCCAAGGTATATGTAACCTAAGAGTCAAAGGTTCGATGCCCTGCCATATTGGAAGTACTTACTTGCTGTTTATAATCGTGTCGGAAATAATTTGATTGTCATTTTGTCATCCGTAGATAAAAGAGCTGACTTTTTTTTATAAAAGAAAAATCAGCTTTACAAGATTTGTTTGAATGTGAGATAGCTCTTATCCTGTATTAATATGTGAACGTCATTAGGTACATGTACGTGCGTGTAATGTATGAATAATTCTTAACTTTTATTCTAAAATTTCAATATTATTATTTAACCTTCCAGGGAGACTATCCAGGATTTTGGTGAAAAAAATCTAAATGGTTTCAATGATGGAAATGAATTGATGACTTCAGAGGAATTCTAGCAAACTTATGTTATTAAGCTATTTCATATTTTTCTGAATGATAAAGTATATGAAATAAAAATTATTTCTGAGAGTATATTTAAATTTTTTTAATGTGTTTTTACGCGAACAAATAATAAAACGATCATACATTATCATTTAACCTATCTTTACATTCATAACACAAGGAACCATATTCTCCATCTAGAAATGTAACAAAGTTTCTTTTTATATTAAAAAATCTTGTCAGAATGATTCCAAGTACTGCTTGATCAAATCTGTGACATGACGATAATTTCGACCCATCTTTACACTTCAGGAATTCTTCAGATTTTGGAAAATCCATGCAACCATATTGAAGTGCACAAGAAACCCAAGGGTACATCACTGCTTCAAGAGTGAATGCAGAACGCTTTATAACCACAAATGATCCTTGGACTTCAGGATAGTTAAACATACAAGGTTTCTCCTTTAGAAAATCAAACAGACGTGTCTGTGTTCGTACAGCGATAGAACCTGTGCCCTGAAGAACCTGAATTCCACGATTATAAACTTTGTTGAATAACTCATCCACATTTTTGTTCAGTCGGACAGATGAGTCTACCCACATGACGAAATCATGTTCCTGCAACATCATTTGAAGAATGATAGGTTTCCATGTATATCCTTTCAAATTCTCTACATGTGGTGGATATTTGTCGAAGGGAAATTGTCTGACGTCACACTTACACACGTTTTCGACATCTATCCTACGCTCTTTGGATAATCCTAAATCGAACATTACAAGTTTTATATCAGGGAACATTTTTCTTACAGGGTCGTTTATAGAATTAAGAAGTCCAACCCATTCTTGGAAATGGTTTTCAGAAATTCCTGAGACAATTAATGGATACATGAAATTATTTTGTTTTCGATTAATTAATTATTTAATTCCAATACTATTGAGTTCCAGACTTTTGAGATACTTTTGAGGCACCGTAAAATTGTATTTTTTCACAACGCTAAGATTTTCCTCCAATGATTTGGGGAATTTTGTGCTAGTTTTAAAAGACTTGCATTTCTTCAACTTCTTCTGGTGGTATCCAGATACATCAAATATTGTAGAATTCTGCTCAGACATCAGCTGTTCTAGATTTTTTAAACTGGCTTCTAACGGAAGAGCCTTGAAGGATCGAGGGTTATATCTGTATTGCATGTACATTATAAACATGCAAGGAAATATTATTATTAAAAATAATCGTCGCATACGAAAACGGTCCATAGTTGAAACGTATGTCGATTGCAGTTTAATTCTTCCAGTTTTCCTCCAAAGTTCTCGAATGTTTTTAAATGTTATTGGATTGCTTTTTTATACGAGTCTGTATCTAGGTTTTTTCCTATATTCAATGAGAGGAAACAAATCTTTAGGTAAAAGAGTCTTATCAAATTTGAGGAAAATTATATTACTTTTCCTCATAATGTGAATGAAAAATAGAGACAAACAGTGTTCAATCACATAAAACTGAAAATACTCTAATATGTTTTAAAAGACATACTTTGCCTAGTATACATTCATTAAATAAAAAAAAATACATATTAATCTACGTTCGATGATTTTTCTAAGAATGACCGTGGATACATTTTGCCGCAAGTATGATGTCATTTTCTTTTAAAAAAAGAATACATTTTGCAACAAACATCATATACTAGTAATTTGTTTTCAAATATAAAAAAATAAAATATTTTACCTGAAAATTTGATAACGAAGTATCTCAAACAAGAATATCGAACAGTCGTATATGAATTAAGCTTTGTTGAAAGAATGCACCAAGGTGAACCACCTTGCAGACATACACACCTCAGGTGTCCTTCCTACAAGGTACAACTATGATCAAGGTATTCCTGTAAAATAATTCATAGACACGATGTAACTAAAACAGTAATTGTATAAATTAATTTGCCTTCTCCGTTTGACGATTTCTCGATTATTCATATAGATGACTTTTATTCAGAGCTAATATAATTTATCTCAGAAATAAATCTTAAATCGTTTATTTCAACGAAACTTGCATTGAAATATTCTTTGAGATATTGGGATCTCAAAGATAACTGGAAACAGAAATCAGTGGTCTATAGGAACAATACGTTCTTTTCATTTTTCTTCAACTGACATGGTTTCTTTAGACTGTAGAAAAAGAAAAGATCTGTCTTTTTTCGAGAGGTTTTGCTAAATAAATAAAGAATTAATACCAAGGGATAATTTATTAGAGTATTTATTTTTCGGAAAACAAAAACCCGGACATGAAAACTTGAGTTTCCCTCAAACTTACTAGCTAAGAGTAAAATTATAGACTTTGACGGGACACAATTAGGAAAATTATGAAAATATGTTCTCTCTCTTTAGAAATAAATAATACTCAGAGTGGCTTTTATATTGTAGCCGATGGTACCGACTAGCCTTGTGGAATACATTCTTTGGTGTCCAACATGTAACTAGGGAGACTCAATGACTCTCACCTGCTTACAAGACGTATCACAAATACCTATATAAATATCGACCTCATCCACCCAATGACCTAAAAATAGGGACTTGTACAAAAGCAATATTCTGAATGAGATAATAATGATTGAATGCAATATAAAAACATTTTGAAACATGAGCAAGCTAAAGCATGAGCTAGTTTACGTATCAACTTTACTTCATGGTTCGTTATCCTCAAGTTTTTCAAACCTCTAGCAAATGAATATAAGGTTTATGAAGGGAAATTAAAGCAATTTAATTCTGTATTTATATTTAAAAATTAAATGTTTTATTTTCCATTCCGATGAATCAAAGCACGGTATAGTGCCATTATTAGCATACATTATCACCCTAAAAAAATAAATGGAATGCTCAATCTCTATAGTTCCGGGTTAAGCAGGAATATGTGGCACTCAAATGAATAAATATAGAATATTTATAACATCTGAATCAGACAAAGTTAGAACTCTAGAATTTTCTGTTACGATTACACAGCTGCAATGCATGTATCAATGTGGATACTCACCCTAACCTTATTATTCATTCATTCTAACGATACTTTTTTTCATTTATATCACTCACAAAAAAATTAATAACAATTATATTTCTAATTGATTAATGCTTTTGAAACGTATTATTAAGGTCTTCCGTTTCCAACGGAAGACCTTCTACTGATTCTGTTGGTCAAGATTATTATTCTTTTTTTTTTTCTTCTACTTCCTAGACGCCAACTTTGAGGCCTCATATCTCACTTATTTATCAACGGATTTCGCTCAAATTTTCAGACATTATAGACATCATTAAACTCTATCAGAGTGCTATCTAACATTTCAAAAATTCACTTCCGCTTTTGAGTTATTTCCCTTTAAACGAAAATTTATAGGCTTTCGTTTCCGGATAAAGGCTCAGAGACCACAAAAGCTGGAGCAGAAATTTTACTGATTTTGGGTAACAGAAGGATTGAAGTTGTGCACATCGGTTTTTGTTTTTCGATTTCTGTATTCACAATGGCGCTATATAGGGGTCAAAAATTAGAACGCCTAAAAGAGCGAAAATTTACACATATTTTCCTTTTTATCTTGAAAACTAAAAATATTTTGTTAAGACATGTAGAACAAAAGTTGTGCATAATTGCAAGGGCTTTCATGTAATACTATTCAAAAGGGGCTGGCCCCTATAATTAGGGCTCTATGGAACTTGAAAGTTTTTGCTTTATAACTCAAAAACGGTAAATATTTCGATCTAGATCTTACGAACAAAATTGCTCTTTTACACCTTTTTGATCTGATGAAAATGCTGTTTTGTTCGATTATGCCGGGAATATTGCGTAATAACGCGGTAGAAAGCAGGCAAGGTAAACAGGTAGCGTTTTTCGGATTACATTCACCTTGTTTGTTTACAATTATATAACACGCCTCCCTCGATAGCGCGGGGCAAAGTCGGTCACCGGGAATCAATCGGCGGGTAATCCAGCGACCCACAGTTATACACAAATAAAAACACAGAATGGTTAAATTCATTCTTTTAATATATAAAATTGTACCTTAATACTATCTCTGTCCTATAAAAATATTATTTTGTTCGAGTCTTACGTATTATAGGAAAGAAAGCTAGGCAGTTCTCATCTTGCTATTGAAGGAAAACTCTGTAGTCTTTATGCGCAGAATTGAAGTAAACTTGCCGTAAGTAATAAATATTTTACAATGCTGTATCACATCTCTTTTTTTTAATTAGGTTTTAAACGTGTTCTTTGGTTCCCGTTCAGAGTATTCAATGGCATCATTTTCCTTTTATTAATCAAGATGTTTCCAAGAGAAAGAGTTTTAGAAAAAAGCTTTTCTTCGTTAAAATATGAACACAAACAATATGAACGAAAACGATACACGCCCGGATCTCATAAAAAGAACTTTTAAAGAGTCAAATAATAAAAAAATTATTTACTGCGCAATTCTCACATTCACCTGGAACCCAGATTTTAAGTGTGTTGACCATTGCTGCGTAATCTTACGATTACACGCATCCAAGAAAATCTTAAGGGACACGCCGCGGCGAACCATTGACCCCGCGGTCATAGGCAAAATAATTGGTGTATTAAAACCATTTTACAATTAATGGAAAATTATTATTGTCGGATATTTGAGATTAATATGTTCATATAATGTTGGCTTATCTTCGTTTTAAATTTGATCGTGATACATGTTTATCTAAAACAGCTATCTTGGTTTTGTGTTTGTTTACAATTACGCGACCAACCAATCCTTCCGTCGCTTGTTGACATTAATTTACACAGCGTGGTCGAATGTTAAATCTTATTTTACAAACTTACGGAAAACATTATTTTCTGTAAGTAAATCGAATCTTTCAAAAATATTTTAAAATATCTTAGGTTTGACTTTAGAACAAAACGCTGGGGTATTTATTTTACATGTACATTAATCAGTCTTCAATTTTTATAGTTCGTTAGCTCCATGTGTAATTTTACTTTTCGTTTTTAGGATTCATAGCGTAAGGACTGGCGATCTGCGGTTACTTTACTTCAACCAATATTGATTTAAATGCACAAGCTTAATTAGCGCTTTTAACTCACAAATAAATCCGTTTTCAACACAAATTTTCCCAAACAAATTTTTTTTGTTCATCACAGATTTTTACCATGGCTATTTCAGTTTTAAATTTTAAAGAAAATCTTCCGAATCATAAGGATCTATTCAGAATTTTACTCATTAATGAAATGGACTAAACATCGATAAGTATCTCCGGCACGTTTAAACTTCATAAGTGACTTCTGTGCTGCACAATGCCTATTTATATTACACGTTGAATAGTCAAGTTGAAAAAATAATTCAAGATTTTAAAGTAATGAATTTTATTTGTTTTATAATTTATTCAAAACCTGTAAATGATTAGTATAGTGTGCTAACCTTTTAATTTTGTTCCGTGATTTTAAAAATATCAGTAGCAGGTTATACAATGTACATGTAAGTAGTACATGAAATAAACCCGCATCGTATGTACAGAATCGAAAATTTAAGAACTTATATATAACAATCTACAGCTACTGAATATCACAAACTTATCATGTAATTACACACTTTTATGACCTAATTTAAACTATTAAAATCATAACCGGCACCATAGTTAAACATTAATTGTCTTATAATCGGCACTTAGTGCCTTTGAGCAGGGAGGGATCTTTTTTGTGCCAGCACCTAAAGCGACACAGGACCTTGTTTTAAACGGTCTCATCGGAAGGACAGGTCCCCACGTCCCACAGTGGGATTCGAACCACGACGTAAGGATCAACTCCTTACTTCGCTACTATAGAACAGACGCTCTAATCACTGCGCTCTGCGGGCGACCTTGGGGATATAAAATGAAAACAATGAAGAAAACGGTTAGTAAAAAGTAAGAAGGGGTCGTTTTAAAGTATTATTCTTACGAACTTCAGGGCAAGAATGAGAAACCATATTTACGAAAGCTTCCTGATATAAAAAAGATTACTTTTTTTCAAATCATGACTAGAGTTTTCCCTTGCAAAGTGATTGTGTATTTTGGGGGGTAGTGTTGGATGGAATGGGAATTAAACGGTCTGTTTAACTGTCCATATGTCTGTCTGCCCCTTAAAGTTTTTCCCAGAAGGTCAGGCTATCACATAAAGAAACCAGAAGCTTGTACTCGATACAAAGATTTCAAGTGATCCTAGGATGTGTCATTGTATTTATATATTCAAGGCAATATTACGGCAAATTCAAGATCACTGGAGAAAGAATTAAAGGTCATACGAAACAATGTCCTAAGCATTTTGGGTTGTGTACAGAAAAGAGTTCATCTGAGCAACATTAATCAGATTGAAATAACATTTTGGATTTTTTACGCAAGTTGGAGGCAAGTTAATTTAAAATAATTGTTCTTGGTTTCAGAGAAAAATCTTGATTTCATCAGGGTTTTCATCAGGTTCATTTATTTTAAATTAATACCTTAGAAACAACAAACTCCTTGTTTTTTTTTATACGTATATGATACATGAGGTATCCCCCTTCCCTATATAAACACTGGGATATTGAAGTTTATGATAAACATTGGATCTATAGAAAGTCGGCGTATCTAAATGCACACTTCTGCAATCTAAAACATGAGAGCTCATGAAAATGATATATAGAAATTCCTACTGCAAGTTGGAGGCAGCAGAGTTGTTCAAAGATACTTGACTGAGAAGATGAACTTCAACTAGCGCGGCTTATCTCCCTTGCTTATGACGTCAATAAGACCCACTCGCTACATTCAGTACGAATAACCTTGACCCAAGGTCGGTACTTCCTGTCCACAGCTCCAACGGAAGACCTACTCGTGGCTTTGCAACGAGCTCGGCTCTAGTTAGATATAATTTTTGGTAACTCTGAACCAGTGATGTTTTATTTAGATAAGTAAAATTCAGTCATTTACTAATGTTTTCTTTGTTAGCTATAGAATGAATAAAAATTGAAGTTGATTCATTCCCAAAAAATACACATATTACAGAGGTGTGTTCACTTGTTGGATATGAAGTCTCACAAAGCTCACATCCTTTTCCTGAAAAAAGGACCCCAAAACCCCATTGATGATGACATATCAACGTGTGCTGTGACAAAGAAAGGTGTAGGGGAGTACTGGAGGATAAAATTAAATCAGTCTCTGACTATTGCCGGTGTCTATTTTTGGATAAATGGAGGCAAGCAATGAGGGTATTTATTTGAAGAATTTCATTCCCTATGTACATCAATTTCTTGACTCCTTGAATACTATTTTTATAGGTAATTACACAATCTACGTGCAAAATGCTTCAGATGCTTCCTTTGGACAAGCGTGTGATTTCAAAATACTGCCTTTTCTTTTTCTAACATACATTGTTTATGTCACCTGTAAACCAGACTTACTCGGAGATGTGGTCGTTGTTAATAAGACTGGTTTTGGAGGCTTGACACTCTGTGACTTTAAACTTAAAGGTATCCAATATTTTAACTATATTATTCATGACAAAATATGAATATCGACTAAAACTCTTGAAAATATGAAAGTCAAATATTTCATTTAGGTCAAAGTTAATCAATATAATAAAAGTATTATATATATATATATGTTTAAATCGATTGAAATCTCTATCTTCCTGTGATATTATATACTAATTGTTTAATTTGTAGTATGTGAGCCTAACAGTCTCGGTATTCCCTGTACAAACTGTACTCCTTCCAGCAGTTGTAGGTCTTGTGACGCGGATCACATTACGGTGTTTGGTGTACACATCAATGCTCAGAAAATTGTACACACGGAAGATGTGATGAGCTGTCTGGAGAGTGTTTTAAATGTAAAGATGGATATCAGGGGAAACATTGCCAACATTCAAGTGAGTTCTCATTATACTAAAACAATTGTAAATAAGTTTATTTAATTAATAATTAAGAAAGGATGTTTATCTTCATTTGCAACTAATCAATCATATTTTTTATTTTGAAAAAAATAGTATCTTATAATTATTCTTGCAATGCACTTTGTTAGGATGATAATGTTTCATCAACTGCCTTAAGGTAATTTACGACATTTCGAGAATTCTTGACATGCCTGTGGAAATTTTAAACACATTTAATCTGTATGTTCATTCTCCGTCAGGTAGCAACCATAGCTATTACATGGACAAGATCATTGTCAACAAAAATACAGGGAGAAAAAAATTGAACAAATTAAACATGATTATTAAGTATTTGTTACATTCATTTGGGTGTGTGTGAATATACATGTAATGAGGTCAAGCTCAACATCATATAAATTAATAAATAGAGTGCAGAGTGAGTTATTCATGGTAACAGACGTAAAGGCAGTATAATTTCCTTTACTTAAACTCTTAAGAAAGGGAAACCAACACAGATAAGTATCATTAAAACCTCATTTTAAACTGAAGAAATGTATGGGACTGAACACAAAGGGAGCGTTTCTTTAAAAACAAAAATATCTTATAAGATATACGTTCTAGTTTTAATTGTACTAGAGGTTGCAACTGAATTAATTTAAACACTCATTTTACAATTATGCTATGTGTGCTATTTATTCGGCGCGTTAATTGTAACAGAATGTTGTACTTTAAAAAAAAAACATAAGATTTAACCAAGAATGTAAGATTTATTTCCCGTTATCAGAAAGAACCCTCATTTCAATTAACAAATAAGTTGTTCCTGAATTTGTTAGTAAACGTAAAAGAAAGTACATGTACATCCACCCTTTAAATCTTCTATGGTCATTTCATTTATACAGGGTACTCCGTTGTCAAATCAAGTACATAGAACAATGACATTATAAATAATAATATCAAACAAGTCAAGCAAAATACGACCGAAGGATATAGAAGTGAAAAATTTAAACAAGATGAAATAATTTCACAAATGGCTTCTTGAGTAAAAGATAATAAGTGAATATATTTTAAATTTCTGTATTTTTGTATTTAAAGGGTCCACTGATAAAAAAATTCCCAAAGGTATCTAAAGGCAATGAAGTAAACCATTGCTAAATTCAACTGATTTTTTTTACAATTTTCTTCTAAAAATACACGATAGGGTAAGACAAAATTTGGTATGCTAAGTTTGAAAACGCCTTGTGAAAAATATATTGAAACCTGTGAAATAATAATCTAAAAAATCAGTATTAATAACATTTTAATTCCTGACCAGATTTTAAAGGTTTATGAGAACATAAGTTGTATGTGTGTGGAGGAACATTAAACACTCAATATCAGAAAATATATTTAAAAAATCTTTCTTCATTTTTTTTTTCAAAACATATTATTGAACTGCAGAGAATAGAAAATATAACTTATTATGTTCCAATATTTAATTACATTGAATAAAAAAAATACTTCTTTAGTTTATTATCTGTTCATGAACTGATCAGCCTTTTGAAAAAAAAACAGCAAACTGAAAAAAAAAAATAAGGAAGAAGATAGGATTGTATGGTAAGATTTAATAGGTAAGTTTTAACACTTCTGTAAGTACTGAGTGTAAGCATTTATGCATAACAGTGGCAAAAGTTAAAGGTGAAGTTAAAGCACAGGTTGAAGGAATAAAAGGAAGTTTTCAATATTTCATATAGAACACAAACTTTGATCTAGAGTATTTCTGAGGAACATATCTTATTTTTTGGATCGTGTGCTGTGCTCATATTAATATTCTTTGCTGACTCAAGTAAAAAAAAATTAATGGCAGTGCCATTTTATGCATAAAGTAAACATAGCTCTTTTAGAGTATTCGACAGGCGTTGACACGTTTAAGATTCCTCTCTTTTCAATACCCTCGATTGGTGAGTAAAGGCCTAAATTTGAAGCCTTTCACCGTCATATGGTAATGTCTCTTTGGGAAATAAAACAATCAATAAACAATGTCTGATAAATGCATTCTAAGCTTAGCATGATTTTTGTTTTTACATTTACAAAAGTTAAAAGAATCATTATAACTTGTCATACATTTAAAATATCTAAAAAAAAAAAGATTACAAAGAAAAGAAATTTAGAATATTCAAACCTATAACTTTTCTGATGTAATTCAGAGACGATAAAAACTTTCAATACTGACCATATTCTGTTTTCATAAATTTTCATGTTTAAAAGTTATTCGAATGTTTAATCAATACTTCCTGTATAGCAGAAACATGTGTCATGCAAAATGTTAGAACAGAATATTTTAGTCATCTGAACTGACAAAGTTGAAATTTTCTGAAAGTCTGTGCAATAGTCAGACCGATACGATTCATAAAGCAACTGACATAATCCCTCTCTTCGTACACATTATTGATGCTAAAGATAAAAACTTTTTCTTATTTTAAAAGCATTATATTTACAATATCAATAACAAAAGTTTGCATAATTTTTATCATTGGAAATCTATTGTTGTTCTATATAATTCAACAAGATAAAAATTTCAAATAATAATGGTTTTAAAATTTTCATACGTGCACCAGGTTGAATGCAGATCCTTTGAATTTGGTCATTTTAGGCCCATTTTGACTAATTGAATTATGAAAATAGATGTATGTTTTCATATTTAAGTATCAGTAGTGTTATCATGAAATAATTGCAGTAGAATCATGATACTGTTTCCAGTTACATGTAAAATATAACTCAAAGTTATGTCCAATAACTCAAGATACCATTGCTAGGTATTCAAAATGAATACTATAAAAATCAATATAACAATTGCACCAATTCTTAAATGTACATAGCATATTACTTGAAGGGATTTTTTTAATAGCTTTAGCATAATTCTCCTTTAAATGACAAACAAAAGAAGCATCTTTTTAATCATTCAGAAATTCAACTTAAACAAAAAGTAATGAAAAAACTCATTAATTTGTTTTTTTTTTCTATCATTTGGAAACATCACTAAAACATGTATGATAAACAAAATGCTCTGACAAAAAATATTTCTCCGAATAGAAACAGGGATGTTACTATAATTCACACGATATTGAGTACCATAAAAAGTGCAAATGTTTCAAATTAAATATATAAGAAATCAAGGAAATGGAGATTTTGTACTATTTCTTAAATAAGGGATGGGCAATTTAAAGACCAGCTGTTATAACTGTTATTTCCTGTGACCGATCATCACAAGAGAGTATTTACCGAGACCACCTTAAAATGGACCAAAAATTGGCCAAATATAATGGATCTGCCTACACGTCAATTTAGACCACGTGTACATGTGAAACTTTTAACACCATATTTGGTAGTTTGTATCCTAGGTGCACCCTTGTTGCAAATTTCATCATAATCAGAGAGATGTCGTTTATTCTTCCTACGGAGAAGGTATGTTAATTTGAAGATAGAAGATTAGTGCTGCAGACTTTCAGGAGAACTCCATTACTGCTGTTGTTGCTAGAGTATCAGGAAGTTTTTGCATCGGATGTTTTACCGGATCTTTTTATGATAGCTCTTTGCAAACCAATTTGCTCGAAAAGGACACACATTACAAACAAAACTGAGCATGAGTGATAATCTTTTAAAAATTGTCTACAGTGAGTGAGTCTTATAAAAAAATTTCCTCGAAGTAATGAGCTTCCCTTTAGTACTGATTGGATTATGATTAACTACAAAAAAAGAAATTGACTGACACATGTGATCACAGCGTTATGTTCTCTGGATATATTATCCTTGCAATGTTATTGCAATAAAATAAAAATAAAACATCTTACTGGTTACCTTTTTATTTGTATATACGTACAATATATCAGTTTAAGTTTACATCATGAAACCAGAAAAAGAAGAGTATTTAGAGTGAATGGACGATGTTCCATAAAAGCAATCAATCCAAGCTTTATCTCCTGCTACCATTTTCACAACAGCCATTTTACTGCATGACATCTTTATGTTACTGCTAGTATCGCAATGGTTGTAAGCTATCCTTTTACCATTCAAGGCTAGAGAGGTTAAAGGTATCTGTTACTTAAAGTCATTGTTATCCAATCAAAGACGTAAAGTCCCCATTTTGGAGCGGTAAAGATCTCTTTTACTGCGTTGTAACCACCTCCAATATTCAGATAAATATCGCAAAATATCACAGTATTTCCCTTACTCACCGACTGGTCGCCTCCTTTGGCTTTCGCATCAAAAGCAATATCCATGTTTCCTAAGCAGAGATTTTAAAAATTATATTTCATATTTGTCTAAAACATGTGTTCAAAACGCATGTGTCATTTAAAGGCTACTGTAAGTATTACTTACGTGTACGTCTGTCTTGGTTGCTTTTGCAGTCGTTTTTTTACAAAGCCAACATCCAAGTATGATCAGCAAAGCTGTCATAGTCATTTCTGAAAGACTTTAGACTGGGCTGTGGGGATGCTTTTTCAGTAGATGTTGCCAAGAACTGTTTCAAATCAACCGAGCAACTAACTTGTTTGTTTGTTTTTTGCACACAAACATTACAAATGGTGACCTATTTTAGGGAGATAGTGTAGAAATTAACCCCCCCCCCCCAAAAAAAAAAGAAAAAAAAAAAAAAAAAAAAAAACAGTTTTCAACCAACGCCTCATCGGTCACGAGGGAGGCCTTTTTTTTACTAAGAGGAAGACATAACGTAAAAGCGTACATGTACGTGTACGTGTGGCACGGCGTTCTGTTGGAAATATGTGCATTATACATGAAATTACGTCATCACTTTTTCCTATAACGAATATTTCTATACGTATCCACCAACTTGTATGGTGCCAGCTACACGTAGATCCAAACTTGTAGCTTATGTAATTATTTATTTTTTTAACAGTCAGAAGCTTCAGATACGGTGATTTTCATGCATTTTGAATACACGGAGGGCTAAACAGCTATTAAAAGTAATTTCTTTAAACGAAAAACTTAAATTAAACATTTATTAATATTATCAGTACACCTATCTACATATTTTTATGATAACGAAATATCCCTTAGAATAATATCGAACAGTTGTATATGAATTAAACTTTGTTGAAAGGATGCACCAAGTTGAACCACCTTAAAGACATACACACTTCAGGCGTCCCGTCCTTCCTACAATGTACAACTATTATCAAGGTATACCTCTAAAATAATTTATATACATGATATAACAAGAATTGTTTAAATTAATTTGCCTTCTCCCTTTGACGGTATCTGGAAAATTCATATAGATATCACTTTTATACAAAGTTAAGTTTGAGTACCATTATTAGCTTATAATTACATTATCACCCTAAAAGAATAAATGGAATGATCAATCACTATAGTTCCGGGTTAGGCAGGAACATGTGGCACTCAAATGAATAAATATAGAATATTCATAACATCTGAATCAGACAAAGTTGGAAGACTAGAATTGTCTGTAACGATCACACAGCTGCAATGCATATATCAGCGTGGATACTCACCCTAACCTTACTATTCATTCATTGTAAAGGTATTTCTTTCATTTATATCACTCACAAAAAATATTAATAACAATTATATTTCTAATTATTTAATACATTTTAACGTCTTATTAGATAAAATTTTCTGTAACTCTGAACTAGTGATGTTTTATTTAAATTACTAATATTAAGTCATTGACCAATGTAATCTTTGTTGGCCATAGACAGAATCAAAATTTAAGTTTATTCATTCCAAAAAAGTCTCGAATTACAGAAGTGTGTTCACTTGCTGGATATAAAGTTTCACAAAGCTCTGTTTACCATCCACAAAACGGACCCTACAACTCCATTGATGAAGACAACACAACTTGTGCTGTGACAGATAAAGGCATTGGAGAGTACTGGAGGATACAGCTCAATCAAACCCTGACTATTGCCGGTGTATATCTCCGGCTAGAAGGAGGTGATAAAAACGGTATTTATTTGAGGTATTTCATTTCCTATTTGCGTACATTTCCTGACTCGTTGATTACAATTTTTTAGGCAATTATACAATCTACTTGAAAAATGCTTCAGATACTTCCAGGGGACAAACTTGTGCTTTTAAAATACTACCCTTTGTTCGTGTTGCATACAATGTTCATGTCACCTGTAAAGCAGACTTATTCGGAGATGTGGTTACTGTTAATAAAACTAGTTATGGACGCTTGAGACTGTGTGAATTTAAACTTAAAGGTATCAGTATGGTAACTACTTCATTTTGGTCAAAATATGAATATAGACAAAAAAATTTAAATGAAAAAAATTATATAAATGTTTTAAAGTTATAATCTAATTATTTTTAATTTTGAAGTCATTGACAATATCCATCTCCCTGTGATATTTTATTCTATATACTCTATACGTGGTTTGTATGACTTGCAGTATGTGAGCCTAACAGTCTCGGTATACCCTGTACAAAGTGTACTCCTTCCAGCAATTGTAGTTCTTGTGATGGATCCCATTACGGGGTTTGGTGTCAACATCATTGCTCACGAAATTGGTCACAGGACAGATGTGATGAGCTGACTGGAAAGTGTTTAAGATTTAAAGATGGCTATCAGGAAAAACATTACCAAAATTCAAGTGAGTCTCTCATTAAAGTAAAAACAATTCAAATAAATTTAATGAATAACGAGTTCAAAAAATTAGGAATTTTATCTTCGTAATAATCATGTCAATCGATCATATTTAAAAGAAATATATAGTATTTTATAATCATTAATGCAATGTATGTTAAAATATGCGTTTCATTCGGATAATCATATTTCGTCAATTATGCTTAAGGTATAATTTCCACTTTTGTAGAATTCTTGAGAAAATTGTGGAAATTTTAAATACATTCTATGATAATTATTTGTTCTCCGTCAGATAATAACCTCCTTTGTTAAAAAGTAATGTAATCTATTACAATTAGGGATATATAAATCTAAACTGATTTAACTTTATTTATTTGAAATTAAATCACCTGGTATATTTATTTAAAAAAAGGAAATTTGATTTCCATATAATCAGGTTCAACATATAATAAATCAATACAAATTTAAAGCAAATTGAGTCAATCATAGAAACATACGAAAAGACAGTATCTGCTTTCACTTAATCCATATGTAATATAGATACACGTATCCATTCAGTAACACCAAAACCCAATTTTGAACTATAAGTACATGTATGTGAATTAAATCAAACGGAGCGTTGCTTTACGAAAAAAGTCGTTAAATAAATAATGACATAAATAATGACGAAATACTCACTAGTTTAATGCCAGAGGGATTACTTAATATTTATATACTGATTTTATATTGATGCTTAATTTGCCATCTTAATTTTAACAGGTGTGGTACTTTTAAAAGATAATATTTTACCGAGAATATGAGAATGTTTTCCCCTAATAGGGAAAAACTTTTCATTTTCAATTACCAGTTAAGTTTTTCCTGATTTTGTAAGTAAATGGTATGGAGGATATTTGAATCCTGACCATTTCTGCAACTTAGGTGTTCCAATAATTGAAGAAGCGATATATAAGTTAAAGATCATGGACACATCTATATTTACTTAATTTGTATTTTGTATCTGTATTTTGTTATATAAAGGGTTAATTGATAACAATAAAATTCCCAAAAGTGTTCAACCGTTCACACCCGAATTCTTAAACACTCAATATATGAATATATTTCACAAAATACAGAATAAAGTTTGTATTAAATTTAATTTATTCAAGAAAAAAAAAAGACGAATTTTGAACTCGTGAAGAAATTAAAAGCTACTAGATTCCAATATTTATATACATTAAATAGCGTCGCATTATGAGTTAAAAATTCTCGAAGGGGACGTTAAACTATACACAATTAATCAATCAATTTCTAATAAATGAAATATCATAATTCTATAGATAATTATTTCTTTCTGACCTGATTTGACGAATTTATTACTGACGATGAGTTATCGGCCTTTTGAATGAATTAAACAAAATGGAGAGAAATAGAGAAAGATATGGAAGATAGAATTGTACAGGTAAAATTTAATGGGTAAGTTTTAAGACACCTGTAAGTACTGTGTGAAAGCATTTATTTATTATATTTAGTCAAAGAAAAGGAGTCATTATTTACTCTATACCCTGTATGATATGTCTTTTCTAATGTAGATTACGTGCCCGAGTTTCTCATAACTTTTTCCTATAATTCAAACTTATTGAATGTTATAATATTTATTCAAAATATATAAGACATAAAATAGTTTATTGAAGGATGAGTATATCTCTTATGATTTCTCAAGTTTTGATGATTATATAGGACAAGTGGACCCAAGTTTTTAACTACAAAAATTGGGGTTCAAAAGTTGTAAGGTGGATATACATTTAGAATGCAATAATTGCTTTTATTGTCCTTACCATCAGCTTAACTTCTTTCATTAATTCAAAAGTGGATCTTACCTGTTTCAATAGTAGTATATAGTTATTTCTGCCTCTGACATTGTTCATTTATTGTAAAAACTGAATGCATCTGTTTAAGCATGGAAAAGAAATCATATTTTAGAACTAACGGCAGGGATTGGCACCTTGAAAACATCTTACTCGGTGGCACTGTGTGTTATTTTTTACATTAAAAAAAACTTTTAGGTAATTACACTATTAACATGAATGAAATATTCTCGAATGGCAATATATAAAATGCAAGATTCATATCATTAAATCTTTCAATTTCATAATCAAAGTTAAATATACTATTGTGTTTTATCATGCTACATTCTTACAGAATGATATACTTCATAGCAGCATTGTAATTATATTAATTTGTTTCACGTTTTCGTAACAAGGGAAGTACTTTCAATGTCAATAAAAGAATAAGTGGTTTCTAAATCTGTATAATCTCAACACAACTGAATTTTTTTTTTACTTCCCTATCGTTTCAATTTAATCTAATTAGAGTTTTTCAAGGTATAGAAGAGTTTCAATCATTGAAGGGCTTATTATATCGTACACCTGTATAAGAGTTTTAGGATAAAAAATATTCCAGCAATAAACGAAAATCTTGATCAGAACAAACCAACAAACCATGGAAACATCAGCGGTAAGATCAGGTATCTAAGTATCTCGAGTTTCTAGGAGCAAACATCCATCTTGATTCGCCATGAGCCCTTATTTTGATGTGTTAATCCATAGGGAATTAATCAATAAAAAATGACTTACCATTGGTATCAAACGGGGAAAAAATCACTCAACTATATATAGTAATTACAGACAATTCCACTCTAAGGTCCGTAAAATGAGCATCATATTGAATTTAAACTAGTTTCCGAAATCATTGTAATATAATCTTATTCGTTTTAGTTTGCTTTGGTTAAAATTTCTCCGTACGCAGAGTATACTCCTCCGGGTCAACTTATTGCTGGATGATGAAAACACCATCCGGGGTTAAAATGCACCTACATGAAAAATAGACGTTGATGATGAAAAAAATGGAAGATGCCATTTATTCCTTTTTAAATTTGGTCAATATCCTAGTAAGTAAAACATCAAAATTTGAGAAAGAAATTGACACATCTATGTTTTTCTTATTTCTGCGTTCACTTGAATGTGAGGAGTTGTTATATTATTGTTATATTGATTTCATTTCGTGCTTAAAATGCTTTGATTTGATCTTGAATGGATCTTAGAATAAGCATTTTTCCTTTTAATTTCCCTACTTTTGGTATTTATATACGCTGAGTACTCGCGCAGTTGCAACACGCGATTACCTTTAGAATGCTTTTACATTCCATACACATGTAACTAGTTACATTTTTTCATTACAGTGTGTATGACCAATTTCCTAGCCAAAATGATTGCTGGTCCTTCACTCTTATCAAAACTGAATGCACATGTTTATTACGCCTAAAGAGTCGGCATTATCCTTTCAAGAATAAAAGATAATTGAATATCACAATTTTATATATTCTAATCATCAAGCGGGTGAAGAATTTTATTTAAAAAAGTTACAGTCAAATGTCAAATATAATTTTTAAAATGTCACTGTGATTGTCTTCTTTTTTTTCATGAGAGTAGCATTTTTATACTTTCGGCATACTTTGTAGATACAGTTTAAGTTTGTTCGAACATTGTAACTGTTAAAAAGAACCTGTAACTTAGTAAATGTAAATTTATTAATTTTTTTTTGATAATCAGTATTTGTTAGATTTTGCTTCAAGGTAAATCATTGTCTGGGGTATCTTGTGTGAAAATTCCAGAATTTTAATTTAAAATAAAATGTAATTTACATATTTGCCATTTATTCATTTGTGAAAAATAATTTTAATGTCATTTTTTTATTTATATATATTATATGCCTAATTTTACATTTAAAAAAAAAACAGCTTCTACAAATAGGAAATATTACACGTTGGATATCTCGTTTGTTGTATATACAATTGTTTGAACTTCATTTAGTATAATGTATGAATAATTCTTATCTTTTATTCTTAAAGTCTTATATTTTACCTTTTGTGAAGGCTTTCCCGGATTTAAGTAGATAAAAAAAAGTAAATGGGTTCAATGTGGGTTCAATGTGGAAATGAATTAATGAGTATCGTTACAATGAAAAAAGGGTGACGAATAGCGAATAACATCATAAAAACTGCAAACAATACAATGGCATTTTTTCATTAAAATATGTTTTGCCTCTCTATTGGTTAAATTGTCAAAAAGATTTCAATAAATGTTTGATTTACCAGGGAAAATCTATGAATCTTAAAGTAAAGTTGAAAATTTTTCAGTCTTCAAGACTTTTTTTTTGGTCTCAATTTCATCAGTTTTGACGCAAACATAATGCAATTTTCCCTTTTAAACATTAACTTAAAATACCTTTAGTTACGCGATTAAATGATTATAAAGTATCCAAGTTAAGATCATCGAACTTTCGTATACCTGAGATGTTATACTGAGATGTTTATTTCGATAATGATAAGCTTATTAAAGCAGTCATTGCATTTATTAATTTCAAATTTTACAATTATTCATGTGAAAAGATATATTTTCTATAATGCAGAGCTTTTATCTGTAATCTCGGGAAAATATAAAATCTAAACGACAGGTAAGTAACTTTCAAAATAAAAGTTTTAGAAATAACTGCAGTCTGATATATATTGATTGATAGTATGTTGTGTAACGTCCCTCCCGAGAATTTTCACTCATATAGAGACACCACCACTCGCCGGTGGAGAGCTGCAAACTTTGTCCTATACTCGGCACTCGGGGCCATTGAGCAGAAAGGTTGTCTTTTTCGTTCCAGCACCTACTGCAACACGGGACCTCAGTTTATACGGTCTCATGCAAAGGGCCTGTCTTCATGTTCCTCAGTGGGATTCGAGCACGCGACGTAAAGAAAATTTTCCTTACTTTGCGACTCTGGAGCAGTCACTCTAACCACTGTGTCACGTGGGTGACCCGTCCGATAAAAAAGATTGGCAAACACATATTCAAATTTAAATTGGTTAACGAAAATTTTAAACTTTAACTAGTGTACTTTTCCAAAAGAAGTTTTTCTCACATGTTGTATAAGACCCGACCAATATTACTTCTCAGACCTTCGGCCGATATTGGTTTCTGGGGCCGATATACACTGTAGAATATGCTTTGAAAGAAGTTTATATTATCTTCTATATAATAATCTTTATATGTTGTTTATGTCTCTCAACCTTTTGAACACTCAAGGTTCTTGCAATTGGTACGATTACAAAGTCACTCATAGAAAAGTTGATGCTACATTTGTTCTTCCATCATTTAAGCGTGTTTATATCCTGCTTACATGTTTGAATTTCCTCAAAAAATTGAGATCGATTGTGTTCATTGTCTTTTTTTTTATACAATATAACTAATATGTTGACGGTGCGACCGTTAGAGCGAGCGCAAACTCTTCTATTGTTTTTTTTTTTTAATTTAGATCGGGCTCGTCAAACCGCACGTGACATTTGGTGCGTCTAGACTCTGACGTCACATGACGTCGTATGTAAGTTACAAATACCAAGAAAAAACTGAACAGTGCTGAAAATTAATGAAAAAAGTTACGTTTACAATTTATCTTCAATATGTATCCATTTAATCAATGCAAGTAAACTCTTTGTAAAACATTTGCCGTCATTCTCGTGAGAACGCAACTTTGCTAAGTGATGCATTGTGGGTCAAAATTACTGCGGAAAAAAATTCTAAAGAATGAATGTGCAGTAGTCCGAATTTTCTCTTCGTCCAGGCGTTGTCGTTAGAGCTCGAAGTTACGAGCGTCGCTTCGCGACGCTCGCTGCGCTCGCTATTATTTGGAATGCCAACGATAAGAAATGAAATATAATGAACACACAAATCTACGTCACCTGTGTTGCATGTAAAATTTCCATGCCTTTTAAAACTGTTCATTTTTTCCCATCGGAAGTGTATGTAGTAGTATATCAAACAATTTTCTATACAGTACTTCAATATCCATAACATTATATACACTTTATAATTAAGTACATATAGCAAATAATTAATTTTCCTATAATGTAAAATAAATTGCAGTATCCGATATATTTTGTTTGAATTGAATTAGGCCCTGGTTATCAGTTTGGTATTTCGGTCACAACTTTCAATAATAGGGATAAAAGCTCCGGTCTCTAATCAAAAATAAGACATTTAACCTAAAACGAAATACACATATCATTAAATATTAGAAGTCTTGTCGTATTAATTTTTTTTAGACACACACACTTTGTTTAAAATAAAGATATTTTACATTTACATGTACTTTGTTTGACCCTTATAAAAAGCATTATAAAATAACAAGTGATAAATATACATAACACACAAGACCTTATCACCAAAGTCTGTCTGGCGTATGAATACAGGGACTACGCCGTTACTGTTTGAACAAAGCAAAAAAATTATGTCTGTTATAAGATTGCATTTCTTTGTTGCAAAAATATAGTTTATCATTTTAGATTGAAAAAATAAAAAAAAAATTGAGTATTTTTACCTGTTATCATTGTGCACTCTTTTTCCTTCCGGATTAATCTGTTCCAAAGGGTTTTTTATCAACTGCAACTTAAATGAAGGATAAGGCGGGGGTTTTTAATTTTAAAAAAGTCAAAATTGCGGAGAATACAGGGTATAGAAAATGTAAATATAACCATTGAATTATCATTTTTTGAAAGATGCAGTCTCATAGCTGCAATGGTGTGGGCAAACAAATTTTCATAACGCGCTAACGCCCTTTACTCAATTTGTTTGCACACACCATTGCAACTTTAAAAAATATACAATTCAATGCTTAAGTATATTATTTGATATAGTTTACTCATTGTACGTATTGATCCATTTTACATGTGGTTTAACTGTATTCACAACAAAACATATACCAGTTATTTACGACTTTATTTATTTTCACTTTTTACAACATGAACCCGGAAAAAGAGGAAAATGTGGAATGAAGAGATGCTGTGCCAGAAAACACATTAATCCAGGCTTTATCTCCAGCCGCCATTCTTAAAATGGCCAGTTTACTGCATGTCATATTATTGCTGTGACTGTTATTATGACAATGGTAATTATATTTTCTTTTACCATTCATGACTAAAGATGTATGGCCGTTTTTATTTCCGCTTGTCACAATTGTCCAATCCATGATGTAAACTCCCGTTTTCGGAGCGATGAAGATTCCTTTCACGGCGTTGAAACCACCTCCAAGGTTCAAATCGACATCTCCAAACATGACAGTGTTTCCTTGGCTTACTGACTGAATCCCTTTGGTTCTTGCAGAAAATGCTATGATCAGGTTCCCTTATAAAAAAGTCAGATTAAATTAAAAAAAATTAAGGCATGTATATCGTTTACTTCTTTTCGTGGAAGATCTTATAGTGACATACTTTTTTCTCGGTTGCTTTTACAGTTGTCTTTCACATATCCAACAGCCACACAGGTTTTAGCGACACTGTCATAGTCGTCTCTGAAGGATTTAAGGCTTGGTCGGGGTGACACTTTTTAAGTACGTATGATGCCAAAAAATGCACATATTCCCACAATTGTAACAAATGCAATAGAATGCATTCTAAAGAGAAGATCAGAACAATGAAAAACAATACATGTACATTTATTACGATTTTCCTAAAGCAAATTTAAAGGAAGCTTCATAAATAACTTTCTTGATTAACAAAGAGCGATGAGAGTATCTTTTGTAAAAGTTTCACAGTTTTGGATTAATATATACTCATATAAAGATAAAATCCACGATTACAAATTACATGACTGAAACATACTTTTAAAATCATATTTATTCATTTAATTTCTTTTTTATTAAGCTGCAGGTATCATCTTACCTTTTTGAAGAACGGAAAAATGTATAATGTTTAAACTAGAAGCAAATATAAATAAATATCTTTACTTTCTCTATTTATATAACACACCTTGCATGATAACAAACAATTTGGTAACATATTGCACTTTAATCATTTGACAACAGCACAATTTCGATATTTCTCTGAATCTTTAACAATTATATGAAGTATGCCAACATAGATGTCACACGTTTCCTATGTAGATATCCAGACATGCAAACATCTATTTATCTGGTCTAAAGATAAATATGCTTTAAGACTGTTAAAATAATTATGCTTGTTAAATATTTCAAGTTAGTTTATAAAGTGAATTAAAGGCTGTGTAACTACTTATAGAAGGTGTATTTCAGTTAAATAGCTAAAGGAAATGTGTCTAAAGTTCTGCAAATATTTCTTTTTACTATATTCGTGAATTTAACGATACATTTTAGTCTCATTTGTTAAAAGCCTTATTTCATCTCGTTCATATCCTATTGAACAGATTCACAACAAAACAATTATTAAATTATTTCTTTTTTTATTCATGCTTCATCTGAAATTTTTTTAACATGAAACCAGAAAAAGAAGAACGCTCTGAGTAAATAAATGCTGTTCCATTATAGCAGTCTATCCAAGCTTTATCTCCTGCTTTCATTCTCAGTATGCCCATTTCACTGCATGACATATGGACACCGTGACAGTTATTATCACAAGGATTGTATGCTCTTCTTTATCCGTTCAGGATTAAAGAAGTATGGGAGTTTTTGTTCCTGGACGTCGCTATTGTCCAATCAAAGATGTACACTCCTGATTTTGGAAGGGCGTCGTATCCTCCTCCGATATTTAGACTATCTTTTCTAAATATCACAGTGTTTACTAGGCTGACCGTCTTGGTAAGTTTTTTGCCAGTAACTTCAAATATTATGTTTTCTACAGAAGAATATTTTTAAACTCCCATATTATTATTATTATTCATTTTATATGAAGTACAAGGACACAAAACAAACACTGAATAAGCTAAAAAAAAACACACATAAATTTCTGCTCTTGATATCTTCTAGGCATTATTCGTGGTACATTTCAATCATTTCATATGATCGTGTATATATCTACGATTCTCATTATTGAATGTTATTCTATATTGAAACTGGAAATTGAATTGAAAGTAAAATAAATTTAGAATCTTAGAAACATCATTTTTATGTTCTTTAATAAATAGCCCCGTGGGGATCCGGGTTAGAATAGGTCCTCAGTACCCCCTTGCTTGTCGTAAAAGGCGACGAAATGGGGCGTTCCTTCGGATGAGACCGTATAAACCGAGGGCCCCTGTTACAGCAGGTGTGGCACGATAAAGATTCCTCCTTGCTTAGAGGCCGTAAGTGCCGAGCATAGGCCTAAATTTGCAGCCCTTCACCGGCAATTGTGACGTCTCCATATCAGTGAAATATTCTGGAGAGGGACGTAAAACAGTATACAATCAATAAATCAATCTTTAATAAATACGGATCTACGAGGTTAAATTCGTGAAAAAGGTTTTAAAAAGAAAATTCTTAAGCATAGTTTTGGATTGCATATGCACAAAACAAACAATGGAAGTTATATTGGGTTTATACTTAATTATGGTTAAAACTGTTTGAACCGGAATACCCCATGTGAACACTTTAACTTTATTAATCGTTTCGCTCAAAAGTAGGTTGTTGCAAATGGAAAAAAATGCTGTAAAACTCATAAGATGTCCACGAGGGGGGATATAAAAAATATCCCCCCCCCTGAAAAAAAGAAAAAGAGAAAAAGAATACAAAACGGTAAATCAAACAACTGAATATATAGAGACGACGTTCTTCTCTTTTTAGTGTAGTTTAATCCTGTACAAATTTAATTTTAAATGTTATTGATTACAAAATGGTTAAGAACTCTAAGGTAAACTAACTTGCAAAATTGCCTTGTGAAAAAAAAACAAAAAACAATCGATATTCGGCATTTAATGTATTGTTGTTAGTCTAGCTTGCAGTATATAGCGTCGTCTCAACAAAGCCCTAAACGGAATGTACGATATGGAATTCACCTTTGACACAAAACAAACGACGGATATTGTACTGTCAATGAAATGTTCATGTCGATAAAAAATGCTTTTAAGGACATCTCATTTAGAATAAGAGAATTGGACAATTAGATTTTTTTCAGCATCAATAGGTTTCTTTTTGGACCATGTTCAAACACATCTAGGATCTAATTTTACGAACATATAATTATTCAACTAATATTATATTTGAAAAAAAAAATGATACCAGAAGGATAAAATACAATTTTTTGCATAAGTTATGAAATCAACAACTTTATATGTGTTAAGCATGTAAAAAAGGTCAGTCTGAAACGGGTTCATCCTACCTTTTTAATTATGATCTTTTTCCAATTGTTGTTTTATGAAATTATAGATCATTAAAATTGTAGGTACATGTGCGTGTGATAATAACGCCCCCTCCTTTTTTTTTTTTTTTTTTTTTTTTTTTTTTTTACAAATAATGAAATGCAGTAGAAAAAAAAATTCCAATAAAATAACGATTAGACTTGCAAAGGAAACAAAAAGTTTCTCTTGTAATTAAAATTGGGAAATCATGTATGTGGAATCAACGACGATGGTTCTTACATTTTAGATGGGATGCGGATAAAAAGGATACATTGAAATTTTGATTCCCACATGAAAGACATCTCATTAGGTAAGGATATTAAATTGTTATTAGAAATAAAACAACGTTAAAATATACTATAAAAACTCTAATGATAAGGAAAAATTTAGGAAGGTACATGTATTTTGAATAATTACTGTTTTTATAAAGGAAAATAAAAGTTTCATCTTATTTACAGTGTAGCGAAGTAGTTCGAAGAAGGTTGTATTTTTAATCTCCACTTTTGAAGGTTAAACGCAATTTTGAAGTTTTTCTAATCACTGTTCCTCATCTTTTCCCTTTTGCCTCGTTAGAGTACTTACAAGAGATGTAAAATTCATTAGGGGATGTAAAATTCATTAGGGCTAATCAGCGTTTGGACTTTTTAAACCACATTTGATACACCTCAAGCTAAGATTTTTTATCTGTGGTTTATCAAAGATTTGCCATTATTAAATTTAATATTTATAGTACTAAAGTAAAAATAAAAAGTCTATGGTATTCACTATTAATAATAGAAAATCAGATAAAGTATTTTGAAATTTTGGTTATCGAAATCTGCAGCATGTATATTTTTTTTCTGTGAAGACATTCAATTTAAATTTTTATTTTTATTTTTTTTTTTGCGCTCAAAAGTTTGTTATGAAAATGTATGCTTAGATTCTGAGACAAAATTGCACTGATTTAAAGATGGAAAAGTCTTTTAAAAACCTTGTTTTGGAATTTGTTTCAAAGTGTAAGCACACATTTTGAGAAAGTTTTCATAGAAATTACACCCTAAGGTAGAGATAATACATGAGTTAAAATATACGTAATTTTTTCCCGTTAAATTAAAATAATGATGAAATGAAACTTTTATTTCCACCAAGGGTCTTCCTGTGATTTTTTTTCTAAAGAATTATTATTGGATTTTTTTATAGCAGTTTTAAAATACTACATAAATGTTTGTCTTTCTGAAGCATCTTAAGAATCGTTTAATCTAAAAGGAGAAAAAAGGCACTCCTCGGTTAGATTCTTTAGAAAAAAAATATATGCTACATATTAGTTTTATTCAAAATTGTTATTTGAAACGCAAGGTCTAAGTTAAAAATAGATGTACATAATAATAAGTTCAAAAGCATGAGTCAATTTGAATACAAATGCAAAGAGAATTTCAAAATATCAAAATATTTTAGATTATCAATTGAACACAAAGGAGTATCGACTAATTAAAATATCCGATTGGTACGCCGACAACATCATTTTAAGTTTTTCCGACCTTCGAAATAATTCTGGCGTCAAGATTATTTATTCAAAAGAAAAAGTCATATAAAATGTTTAACGCACGTCATGAAAATTTGAAAAGCATATTCTCGTATTGCGTTTTTTGCAATTACTGAAGGAAAAGATGTATTTTTAATTTGTTTGTTTTTTATTTAATTAAAAATTTATGTTTACCCTAATAATGAAAAAAGATAAGGGAAATGCGTTCTTAGAAATGAGGAGACAAATAGCGCATTCAATATAGATGTCTGAGTTTGTCTTGGCAATACATGTCAGCTTTTTAATTAAAAATATTTGAAATGTAGATAAACGAAAAATCTATAAGACTATGCATTAATGAGATACGAAATAATGAGGATAGTGAAAAACATTATTATCTAATACAAACAAAGTCTTAATATGTGAAAACCAAATATATGATTTAATTGAAAAAAATGCACATCTGGCAGTATTTCAGAATTTTTAAATTTTTAAACATTGATTTAAATGAAATCAACAAGGGATGCAAATTGTTTTTGAAAGAAATTTTCGTTGTCCTCAAACATTTGTGTAAACTTTGAGAAATGGAAATAGAAAAATAAACAATTGACTAGCAATTTCTAGAATAGTCAATTTTTGATTCCCGATATATTAATAAATTGTTGGTTTCTTTCTTTGGTAGAATGGATAAGAAATGAACTGAGTGACTTCCCTAGGAAACTGGGAATATTAAGTTCTACTACAGAAAAAAAAGATATTAATGACAACATTCAGATTAATAAAATCCATAAAAGTGATTCATTCTGTCTTTTGCAGCAATTATGATTTTGCAAATTTTTCGGGAGAGGAAAGTGAGGACAACGAGGAATATTTACAATATTTTACAATTGGTCGTGCAGATCTTATCAGGTTTATGTAAGTATTCCAAATCTGACAACATTTGTGCTTGAAAATATTTATGGAACGGGCTTAAAATAATTTTAAAAATGCCATTTAATAACTTAATCCTAAATCACGTCCAAGCGACAAGATGTAATTTCTCAATTTGAAAAAAAAGAAATATAAACAAAATGCTGAATAAATTACTTGTGATGTAAGAGATTATCAAATTTCGGTCATTCATATAGAATTCAATTTGCACTAATTACAAAGAACAACCCTGTTTTAAGTTCATTTTTATTAGCGTCAGTGCAAAGCCAGCCGCAAAATGTAACGCAGCTATGTGAAGTAAGTTATGAAGGCCATGGTCCAAATAGAACTTTGCTAAATTCAGACTTCCATGACGTATACCTTGATCCACTCGAAACAAATTTTGAAGAATGCAGAACAAAATGTGGCAATGACCCACAATGTAAATCCTTTGTGTATGGGAACAATGCTAGCGGAATCCATTGTGGGCTGTCTGAGACGAACAACATGCTTGTTGCCGAGAATTGTACAACTTGCTTTGTCTACACAAAGAACTGTTCATCAGGTTTCTTATATCTTTGCAATTTCGATAGAGAAGATAAGTATCGAACAAATAATTAGTATACGTGTTTTCGTAAATAAATATTTCGATCAATACATTTACCCTGCCACCCATTTTCACCATATATTACTATATCTTTATGAGTTGTATCAGTTTTTTGTTTAAATTTCTGTTTATTCCAATAAAACTCTTCTGTGCAAGATTTGCAACATTAAATTTCTTTTGAATATTATAAATTATTAAGGATGTATTCTTATGATACGCGGAAAAAAACGTGCATTAAACTTTTCAAATGCTTATACTTTTCTGAAAGTGTAATATCCAAGGAATAATTTAAAGACAAGAAAAGTGTATGCTGGTGTTCATCTAAGAGAGGTTCAACCCTTTGAACATAGGCCAAAATAGAGCATGGGAAATTTCCTTAAAAATGCTACTAGACAATAAAATACCTCATAAAACTTATAAATACAGTGAATTAAAACTTAATTTGGCTTAAATTTACTTGAAAGTATTGCAAAATTGATTTTTTAAACAAAATATGAGCAAATAAATACCAATTAGATAACTTGTACCCAAAAATGTTGTTCACCCATGTCAAAATTAGGCACATTTTTCCCTATAAAATTGCTCGAAAAACCAAAGAAAAACATATTTCTACAATTAAACTTTTTAAGAAAATTGTTGTTGTTGTTGTTTCTTTAGGTATTATGGCTTCTTTTCATAGCATGAAAAGTAGGGGTTAGTGCACATATAAGAAAGTTTTGATATTTTTTATATCCCCACCCCATGTCTCTTTTTCAGCATTTAATGAAAATAAATCAAGCATTTAGGCATCAAAGTATGTGTTTTATTCACCAAATATTCAAAATTAGTGTGATAATTTCAGGTAACATTTACAATTTTGTTAAGAAAAGATTTTTAAGAACAAAAAGTAATCAATTAACACATAAAACTTCACAATAGTCTGTTGGATGTCCTCTCTTTCTCTTAGCCTGGGGGTTCCAGATTGGGTCCTGGTTTGTGGTGTTGGATGGTGGCTTCACAGGGATTAGTCAAATCGAGTCCCACATTCTCAATCTGATTTTTATGGTTTTCTCCATCTGATTTTAGCGGTTCTTAAACCCTGCTCTCTTCTAAAAGCCTTCATTAGTGATTCTAGTGAAAACAAGACTTTCCTGTAAAAAAATTATTTTAGAAAAAAATTAGATTATAATTTACTGGTAATATAATTGTTCAAAAAAATGTAAAATCATTATTTTGTCTATCTGACTTTGTTTTTATGAACCCAGGCCTGTAGTTTAGACTAAATTAATTTCTACATGTTCCATGATGTTTCAGAAATATGCCATTTTTTTTTAACCCGCAGAGGCCGCCATAGAATGAAGCGACCTAGTTTCTTACCGAATGTAAACAGCTAAAAATTATAGAAGTTATCTTATTATTTTCTAACGGTATGTCTATAAATTTGAGATAGAGATTCTGCATTTACAATATCAAAGGTAATTTATCATATACTAAAAGCTAAAGTTGTAATAAAAAAGATAATACGAATGTTGTCGTCTGCACGCCTCTGGAGACCTTAGGCCTAACGTTACGTACATGTAACATGTAATATGCTATGTTTGAGTTTGCGATGTGACAGTATACTATGTATTTTGAAACCTTTGTATCTATAACGCATAAACATTGCTATTTTCAAGAAGTTTGAATGCATTGTAAACATACATTTTCGTTTTTCCACTGCGTCAACACACTTTGGCACTCTTGGCTGTCATGTTTGGGTACCGCTTTCGAGAATGTTCCTGTAGGCTTAATTGTGATCTCGACAATGTTTTAAATCTTTTAAAATTTCTGTCGGTTGGCTCTTTTAATGGAGTGCCATTCGGCATTCCTGTCGCTTTGAAATGGGCGATCCCGTCTTCTTGAGTCTTCCCCTCTCGATGTCGATTTCACTTGTCGACTTTCTTTAAAAAATTCTTAGGCCTAACGTTATGTCGTAAATATCGTAATTTTGCACACGTGTTGGTCATTTATACAACATAGAAAGATTTTTTATTTAAAAATAAATATATTTAAACATATAAATCATAAAAACTTTAAAAACTTCTCTGTAAATTGTTATCAGTTTGAATTTTACAACATGACTAAGTACGAAGACCCACTTGGGGTAAATTGATCAGAAGAATTCATCCTTAATTCTCAATTTCGATGACAAAAACATTAAAGTTGAATGCCACACTATTTTTTTTATTTGATAGATCTTTGAGTCATCCTTTTTAAACAATGGTTTCAGCATTGAAAGGCCGATATTAGCTCTTAATTAATTATATTCGTATTTTTGTATTTTTTCAAAGAAAATGTAAAAAAAATATTTATATCCAATTCAGTTGTTTTTGAGTTGAGAGTTTGCTGTTAATGAATGTATCATATGAATATTTGATAAAATATGTAAAGAAAGGCTGGTGAGACTTTTTAATTTAAAAAAAAAAAATTATTCATGAAAATAAAACACGTTATTTGTGATTATTATTTAAATCTATGGTTAAAAACACAATAAAATTAGTCACAACTGAGAAGAACATGTTTGTCAATCATATCTTAATAAGAAATTGAAACAAAATTGAGAAATTTTACACCTTACCCGATCAAAATTACCACAAAATGAATAAATTACTAATTTATTGCCTCTTCATGTATTTACACGATGAAGAAATCTATATTTTTGTCAAGTTAAATAATGTTTTAACACTTGTTACACCTAATCAGACAAATATGTTTTTGGGAAATTTTTTATTTATCAATAGTTGTTCAATTATGTTTGGAATCGGTTTAATTTTGATCGAGATTGGCCAAAATTAAAAAAAAATTTTTTTTTGAAGTTCAGCAATTTCGTTTCAATTTCTTTTATTAATATGATTAACGAACATGTTCACCCAGTTGTGACTAGTTTTAAGAAGATTTAAACCACAACTTAAAAAGAAAATATTCACAGATTATGAGTGTTATTTTTAGAAAGAAATTTTTATCTAAAAACTTTAAATATTTAATATATACGGCTTTTCTTAACCTATTTTATTAGGTATTCATGTGATGCATTCATATACAGCAAAATTTTTCCAAGAAAGCATATTATTTTGATGTAAATATTCTTTTTACGCTTTCTTTCAAAAAATACAAAAAAAATCATATAAAATAATTAAGAGTAAATGTCGGTTTTTCAATGCTAAAACCATTGTTTAAAAAGGTTGACCCAGAGATCTATAAAATAAGAAGTTGATGTGGCACTCCTCCTTAAACTACATAGAGCATACGCCTAAAAGTATTACACGTAGTTACGTTTCTCTTCATGTTGAGAAGAGAAATGTAGAAAATACTAAAAGAATTACAGATAATTTGTAACTTTAAAGGAAATACGTAAATGCCAACGACAGTGATAAGGGAAAGAAAAACAAAACCAGTGATGCAATTTCCTTAATCTATTGACATCATTCAGGAAAACAATTTAATGATTTAGTTTAAAATTTTAACAGATTGCATCACATACACAAAGTTTAGTGGAGGCAATATTGGGAGGAAGCAATATGCGAACTACGATCCATCCACATACAACGTTTGTAAGGATCGTTGCTCCAATGACCAGACGTGTAACGGCTTCATCCATAACTCTGTGACTCTTGCCTGCAGACTAGTCGACTCAAGTTATCCTGTTTGGACTATTGAAAATGTGAACTACTCTTTTAGCCGAAAAGAATGCGAATTCGGTGCGTATGTGTTAATTAGCAAAAGCGTATTTATTGTGTTTAAACTAATCTTGGATTAATTTTTATTTACAAACAGTGTGTGCACTGATAAGAATTACCTGTAGTTGTCTCATCTATGAAGAAAAATAATTAATTAAAAAGTTTAAAAGACTAGCTTTTATAATTCTTCATGTTCTTGCAAGAAAAAAATCAAAATCTCACTGTTTTATATTTAGGAAGTACGAATTTAAAAAAGCTATTTAAAACACGTTTTCTGAAAGCAAATCGTCATTTACAATTTTACAGTTTTTTCAGCTAAAATGAGTTTAAGTTTTTTTTAAATTCTGCCTTTTACAAAATGTATCTGTAACCGATATATGGTGACGTCACTATATGAGTGAAGAGATCTCGAATTGGACTTAAAACAATTTTATAAAATTTTTACTGTTTTTTTTTTCCTTTTTAAGGATGTGCCACATACTTAGCCTATGGGGAGGAAAACCTTCTTCAGACGCTTTATTCTTTGTATTATCTGAAGAAAACAGCAACAATTTCGGAATGTGCGCTCATGTGTAACAACAATCCACTTTGTCGTGGTTATGACTTTAAAGAAAGCGATCGATCTTGCGGATTGTCCTTCTCAGGAAGAAAACTTAAACGAGACGGTTGTTTTAGTTGTTCTGCTTTCTCTAAGCAGTGTCCATTAGGTATGATACAGTACTCTATCTCTTAATACTCTGAAAATTCTATATCATAGCACAAATAAACCATGATACGGGAATTAACATTTGAATTTGATATAGCCTCGTGGAGATCCGTGTTAGAATAGGTCCTCAGTACCCCCTTGCTTGTCGTGAAAGGCGACTAAATTGGGCGGTCCTACGGATGAGACCGTATAAACCGAGGCCCCGTGTTACAGCAGGTATGGCACGATAAAGATCCCTCCCTGCTCAAAGGCCCTTAGTGCCGAGCAAAGGCCTGAATTTGCAGCCCTTCACCGGCAATGGTGACGTCTCCATATCAGTGAAATATTTTGGAGAGGAACGTTAAACAGTATACAAAAAAAAACAACAATGAATTTGATATATACGAGGGCCGTTAAAAAATTACGCTGACTGTGCTATTATTTACTTTCACGAGACGTCATATAGTTATGATATTTCACAGAAATACTATCTTAAAGATTCCAATAAGTTTTGGGCAAAATTTATGTCTTTAAAAAAAATCTACGAAAGTAATCTGTATACTGATTTCGCTGATGGAGAGGTACGACGAGAAATTTGAAGCAAAAGCATGCGGAATCTAAATTTAACTCATAAATTTTCTATAAGATATGTTTCGACAATTTTCTCAAATGTGCCTTTAGATTGTTCTATTATTATGTATTTAGATTTCTGACGTGATATTTGAAGTACTCACAGAAATATAGTGATTTTTCTCTGATGCGATTCCCTTGAAAACGACTGTAAAAATGATGTCTCCTAAATTGACGGCGCACCGCACTTTTGCTAGATTATGTGTAATACTCGAGATAATACCAACATAGATCCAAAATATGCATAATAAAACATGTAGTAAACTAGGGTATTCGTGACATTCGTTAACAAATAGCAAATTGAACTTTTAGACCGTTAGACCTCTGTAAAAAGGCTATACGGTCTTATACAGGAGGACGGGAAGAAGATTATCGATGAAAACTTTATCCGGACTGTAACGAATGTGATCGAGAGTCACCAATATCAAATTATATCTCATAAATTCCTGCAGTTTTTGGTTTTTAAACAAAAGAAATAATATTCTTTACTTGTTAAATAGATTTCCAGCTTGACAAGAAATGGTGTTTGGATGTTAAGTCGATAAGGTAACTCAAACTGTACAGGTACCCTTGGGAAAATGTTGAGAAAATGAAAGCTCAATCAAATATTTTTTCATGACGCCTATGTTGTCGAAGATTTTGCTGCTCCGTGACTTAATGAAAAATCACTCAAAATTGATACCAATTTACAACACTTTGATATGAAATTTTGCAGACCATATAGATAAATATTCTTTTATATTATGTGTGACATTTTGCCCGATTATGTCGTCAAATATTTTTTATGTGCAACACGTCCGCATAATTTTTGAACGGCCCTCGTAAATGAGATATATTGCACCATTCTAATAAAAGATAAAAAAAAAAATTGTGTTATTTATCCTAAAAGAATAAGTAGCTACAACGCTGTCATTATCAGAAGACTACTATTGCAATATTTTCGCGCATTTTTGCTTCCTTGGAGTTGATATGTATAGAAAAAATTGCTTTCCTGTGTAAATCAAAACTTGTGATACTTGTATATCCTAAAAGGTAACTTAGTAAAAGAAAATCATATTAATGCCCCAGAAATTCACCAATTTGGGTCCTTTCGGGTATTACATGATAACTTTTGTAAATTTATAAAGATGGCAGAGACTTCATTAATCTTAGAAGATAAAGATACAAATGAAAGTTTTGGTTTTGTAGGAAACTATTCCATTCCGAAGAAAACATGTACCGGCTCTTCTTATGAAAACCACCATCCTGACTACATACCCTCTTCCATATATTGGACCATCCCTGTTTCATCATACAACGTTTGTCAGTTGTACTGCAACATTGATCACCTCTGTCATGGATTTTCTTATGATTATTTCACCAGGACATGCGCATTGTCAGAGAGTACGCTACCAAGACCCACAAAATGTCCCCATTGTTCATTTTCCGCAAAGAAATGTTCGGGTGAGCTTTTGAGAACCTAAAACCTTTGAAATATGGATATGAGCATTTTCATTTATATACTAGTACTTGAATACCGTTCTTATTTCATTTTAAAATTGTTTTTGTATCCATTGATATTCAATTTGTGGCTTAACTTACTGTTATCATAAACGTACATTCACATTTGTGGCTTAACTTAGTGTTATCATAAATCTACATTCACATTTTTGGCAACTGACCAAACAATACAATATCATAAGGATGTAACAGTATCTGTAAAGAAAAAAACATGTATGAGTTATTTAAAACGTTCGCATTTACGAAGAAAAACATATGATTCTTTCAGAATTAGTTAATTCCTATTTTATGCAATGTTCAACGACATTTACTCTCCTGGGACATGAAATGAAAGTACCGATGTCCAAAGTATATGCCACCTATTCAGCAACAGATCTTACAACATGTCAGCAACATTGTGCAAATGATCCCGGATGTATGTCGCTCCATTTCCAGTCTGACATTTCTCAATGTCAAATATCAAAAACCATAGTATTTCAGTCTTACCCGTGTATACTCTGCACCTTTTACAGAAGAGAATGTTTGCCAGGTAAGATATACATGTATTATTCTTAATTAAAGAACATTTAAATCTAAATCGCCCGAAATGTCGTGTAGAGGTCTAATAGCCATAACCAGCATACATTAGCGTAACTATATGAATGAAATATGGGATGTTCAACAATTATAAAAAAAAAACTGTAAGGAAGTATGTCCGGATGTAGCTCTCAATTATGTAGCCTTTACAATTTTAAACATATTGCAAAACATGATCAGAAATTATTTGTGCGATTTTAATTTTTGAAGGATGTGGATCAGTGATGTTTATGCAGTATGATCTCGGATATAGGGTGTCATCCATAAAGGAACAAATAAATAATGCCATACCATTAGAGGAATGCAAGCTGCTGTGTGAGAACGATACATTTTGTTTTGGATTTTCATTTAAGTTGGATACGCTACGCTGCACTCTATCTGACTCTGGTGATCCCGTGTGGTACCCCTTAGACGAATCTTTCTCATTTTTCAAAAAGACGTGTACAACAGGTACTGATTCACTATACATCTCTGTCAGTTTGGGGTCGATTCTTGACATGTTTTGTACTAATGCTATGGCCCTGAGATTATAACTTTGACCTTAAGGTGAATAGTTTGGTTTATAATGTCAGTTTAATTGTATTTTTGTGCAAATAAAATTAACGGTTACCGTAATTCTCCGACCTAAGAAAACGGCTTTTTTTCGATCCATCAGATGTACATACATGAATATATACTTGTATGTGGACGTTACAATTTGATTGAATTGGATATCATGATATGCAGAAAGGGGGATACGATTAACAAAATGCCAGCATGGAATGACTTGAATTACAAATCATATCCGTGTGTTTTCTTTGATTAATGTTTGTGAATCTCTAAAAATGAACTTGCTAATTATTTGATTTTTTTATTTGCAGATATTAAAAAAAATAATTAAAAGTAAGCTGTAGAGATAAACACGGAAAAACAAAACCCCGAAAATCATTTCAAGTGCATGTATATTCGTCAACTAAACATTTATGTAAACATTGAGTAATGTTTACTTATTTGTAAAAATATTTATTTTTGATGTATTGATTTTAAAAATATATTGACCACAAATAGCAGTAAACAAGAATTAAAATCAGATTTTAAAAAATCTAAGTACGGTTTTTCACAATATTTATCGCGCTATTTGACGAGAACTTAATAATGTACGACTTACTCTATTTCTTGTTTACGAGCAATAATTAGTTCGTTCTGCAATCAATTATGTAAAATGCGCTTCATCCATTTTACTTGGATTTAAATAAATAAACAAAATTTAAAAAACAAGGAAATGCTTGTTTTATTAAAAACATTCCGATAAAAACTTACAAAACGAAATTTTCACGTTTCTAAACGCACGATCGCGCACGATTAAAACCGCAAACGATCGAGTCTGATACACGCACGATCTCGCACGTTACACGAACTTTCACGCACGATACATGAACGACTCTACACGATTTGTTTGTCAACAATAACGTTGCAGCCACTGTACTTAATAATCACATCATAGAAATATCATATTACCATCTACCATTACCGTCTCCCCGAAAGCACTTTATATCGCGGTTTAATGTTAATAATCCTGACGTAATATTTTAATAAGATCATAATTGATTTTATGAATTTTTAGCAAGTGTGAAAAAGAAAGAAATTGGCATTAAATTTAATATTATATGCATATAATTTTGAAAGCGCATGAAAATGCAGGATAGTGGAGAAATGAGGTCATAGTTATACATTTTAATTTTGATCAGAATCAACAAAGGATTTGAAAACTGTGGGACAATTTACTACAAAAGATTTGACAACTGTGGGACAATTCACTACAAAAGATTTGACAACAGTGGGACAATTTACTACAAAGGATTTGACAACTGTGGGACAATTTACTACAAAGGATTATACGACAAACTCACAAGCAATACTGAGCACTAAGCGGCAAACCGAAGAAACAACTGATCTACCAGAAATAACCACAATCATTCAAGAACAAATCGGGACATCACAAATTGAACAAACCCCAAAACCAGACATAAACCAAACAATTAGTGGCCAAGTTATAATAACTAATGGCTCTGTTGTGTGCACTTGTGTCTGTAAGGAAATCAATCAGTCGTTAGAAGAGTCTTTAAAGCATAGAAAGGATGAATTAACTCTAAATGTAAAGACTTTATCTGCTAGAATACGAAAAATAAGCAGTGCCTCGGACTCTCGGACGAGCTCGACTTGTATCGCTGGTGTTGTTGTTGGAGTTTTTGGATTCTTTACTTCATTGATTATAGTACCCGATCTGTATAGAATGGTATACTTTATTTTCAAGAAAATTTATGCAAGAAGGAATTACAATACACAATAGACTCGAGAATGTTACCCATTTCTCTACTTTGACAAAGGAACAATTATTCGATGTCCTGAAAAAATAAAGTTTGTACTTTTTCCAGTCCACCTTTTACTCGACTATAATACAATGTGTCTCCCTATTTTATTACATCATAATCCGTTTACATGTAAATAAAATAATAAAGTTAAATTTTATTTAAAACTTCATGGGAAAAATGAAGTAGATTGCGTCATGGATAGTTTACATTTTTTGTTCTCTTTTGTATTACTTTTTTTCTTTCTCTTACAATAAAATGGCATTAAGGAGGATAGGGGGTCAACAGATATTTTTTCAACCATCAGATAGATCTATAACTTATTTTTTTAGATATGATGTCTTGAGCTGTCAAGAATCATTTGGGGGAAAAAATTAGTTTTAAAATTTGATCTTTTTGTTATATCTGTATATAAAGCTCTTTTAAAGGAGATCAAAATATTTAGTCTAAAAATGGCCACGACAACCCATGGCCAGCCTCTTTAATTATCAAAGTTTTAATTATTTCTGCGTTTTAGGAATAAATTTCACATGAACTCTCTTTTTTATTAACAGCTTTTTGAATGGGTGTATACTTTGTGATTTTTGTCAACACTGCTTTATTAGATACTATTTCTGATTTTCATCTTTTCTCATTCTTTTCGAGAAACCCCTCCCCCTGTTATTTTTATTATCCCAAATAAGTTTCATGCTGTAGGCATTTTATTGCGTCTTAATTTTTTAACATTTGCAACATAGAACCAGACAAAGTTGCCGTGTACATGTAAGTTTATACTGTAAAAATAATTTAGACATGACCATTTCAACGCTTTTTTCTTTAATGTTGAGTCCTTCATATAAGTATAACTGAAAAAAATTCAGAGAGAGGCTTTAAACAAAAACCAACAAACTAAACCATACTGTTATATAGATCTAGAATTGCAACAAGTAATACATGTATGATTGATTGTACATTGTTTAACGTCCCTCGAGAATTTTTCACTCATATGGAGACGCCAATACATGTATGAAGTTATATTGAAAGGCTTTGACACTTTATAGGTTGATCGTTGTAGACTTGAGAGCTTTGTGAGAATAGGTTTGCCTTAGAAAATAATTTTGAAAATCCTAAGGATTCTTTTTCATGTAAGTATTCAATCAAATTAACATCTACTTAAACGATAATAATTGACATTAAACGATAACGGCTATTTTATTTGTTAACCTCTTTTTACACTCACAACATGAAACCTGAAAAAGAAGAGTGTAAGTAGTAAACGGATGCTGTGCCATGAAATACATCAATCCAAGCTTTATCACCTGCTTCCATTCTTAAAATAGCCATTTTACTGCATGACATATAGATACTATTTTTGTTGTTGTGGCAGTGGTTATAAGCTCTTCTGTTACCATTATGGACCAGGGATGTGTAAGCAAACTTGTTTTCGATTGTAACTATAGTCCAATCAAAAACGTAAACTCCCGACTTTGGGGCGACGAAAACTCCTTTGGCGGCATCATATCCATTTCCTATGTTTAGATCAACATCTACAAAAATTACAATTTTCCCAGTTCCTACTGTTTGTGTACTTCCTTTGGCTTTTGCATCAAACGCTATTATCATGTTTTCTAAAATAGAACATTGATATATGTTTATGTAAATCAAATGTTATTCAAACACATGTAAGAATAAGAAAAAAAATAACTCTTATTTATTACTTTCGTCCCGGTTGTTTTTACAGTGGTCTCTAACATATCCAACAGCAACACATGTTTTAGCAACACTGTCATAGTCGTCTCTGAAGGATTTAAGGCATGGACGGGGTGATAGTTTCTCTGCTTTAATATTGCGATGAAATGCTTCGAATCCAAGAAGAAGGAAAAGGAATTGCATTCTTCTAAAAGAAAGTTCAAGGATTTCAAAGTTAATCTTTTTAATGAAAAAAAAAATAAAGACACTGAGAAGCAAGACTGAAGCATCAATATCATATAATTGCATTTCATTATTGATGAAAGCTTCTAAATCACGTGCATAATTGTGTAATTTGCGTTGATTTGTTAGATCATAGTAGTTTTGATATATGTGAAAGTTTGAGAATCATAAGAACGTAACAATTTTGTTAATATGCATTATCATAAAATATGATTAAATGTATATTAATACAATACTATAATTCATAACTACTAAACTTGTGTAATGGATTGCTGGTCATTTGTCAATACTACTGTAGTGGCAATAATTTTCAAGAAGATAAAATTTGGCTTTGTCATTTTTCACTTGCATTGAACTTCGTTGTTTATTTGTTTGCAAAGTTTTAGACTGACTTGCATTTAATGTAATAAGAAAAAATCAGTAACATTTTTGCTATTCAAAGGATTTTGTTTGATGATTTATTTTATTGTTCGTTTAAAATTATGCTAGGAGCAAAGAACATTACTTATTAAAGAAGAAAAAAATGTTATTTCATTGATACGTCTACATTTACAGATTTTTTTTTTCAAATTTTGTTCTGTAGTAAATTAAATTTAATATCCTTACCTGTTCGCTTGAATTTTTATTGGTCTCACAACTGTAAATAAATAATAGCATTGTTTTCTTACTGTTTTTATATATGTATAAAGCTTGCATGACAACAACCATTTTGTGTAATACTAAACTGGCCATGATATCATTTAGAAATGTAGCAGCTTTTTCTAAATGAATACCGTAAATATTATATAAATTTCTTTATAGTTAAAAAAATAATTATAAAAAATAAAAATAAAAACTAAAGTTAGTGACATAAATCTGCTGTCTTCATCAGGCTATTACGTCAATGGTTAACAATTTTTTATACTTTAAGTAAGATCGATTTATTTTTAGCTCTTTTGCCTAAAAAGTAGTAAAAAATACCAAGATACGCTATTGTATTATTATTGTCATATGTTTGTTCATGAAGTATTACAAATTGACGCCGTACTGTGTTATGTCCCTTTTAAAAGGTAAATCGTGTTTAAAGAAGTAGTTTTAAAGTTAGCTGTCAAATACAAAATGATTTTCATTTTAAATAAAGGCTCCACAAAAAGCATAGAAACAAAGTGTAATTAACCTGTGCACACAAGCGGCAACAGTTTTCATCTAAAAAGAAATACTCCCAATCCAGCAAACCATTGTTAACATGCAAGCAAAACACGAAGAAGAAAAGGAAAGAAACAACAGATGACTAGTTTATTTTCGATGCAATCAATCAATTCTTTTTACTTAGATTAAGGAAGGATGCTTATATTTTACATATTTATCCCATCTTTCTCCTTTTGTTACATATGTAGTATATAGAGATAAATTCAGTATCATCACTTATTCAGGATTTAAAATATCCAAATTAATACAGAACAACAGGTAGTCAGAACTTCTCTAAGATGTATGCATGCTTACAAATGTATAGAACCTTAAATCTTTAATCAGCACTCAAATAACATGTATTTATTTTTGTGAATTATTTAAAGCGTAAGATATATCAATCATTCTGGTTCCTTTGTTTGATTAAGTTCCTTTTACTTTTTTGAATTCTAGTCTAAATTATTTGTGTCAAGATTTATTTTAGAATTTTACTCACATATTAAATCTTTCAACCGGCGTTATTAAATAAAAAAAAATTAAGTTGCTACAAATAGTTCAATGGTGTCAAGAAGAAATCAGAATTTTTCAAACATAAAATATTGTAGACAAAGTAGATTATCTTTATGTAATTGATTTTTGAGAATGCAAACCTTTCAAGAAAAAGAAATCGGAAGCACAATGATGAATTCAAAATACATGTTGATTATTTAACCTTGCAGTATTTTATTAAAAAAGTAAATTCATAAACCTCCTCTTTATAAAGAAGAACTATTAAGTAGAATAAGAATGTCTTTCTATAACCTTGTAATTGAAAATGGGCGTCATAGAAATATTACAAAGGAACATAGATTCTTTTTTATCTTGTAAAACCAACATAGAAGATGAATATCTTTTTGTTTTTTGATGTGCCCCCTTTACAAAGAATTGAAGTGTAAATATACTAAAATTATTAAAAAGCTGTTTAACTGTTTTTTATTTATTTATATTTGCATATCCACTGCACTCTCTCACTATGAGCATGCAGTCATCAATTGCATTCATAGCACTATAGACGCAATTGCTTCTACTATGAGTGCAATTGCTCTATCACACTCGTGTAGAACAATCTCTACTACACTTATAGTACGTGTTGAGAAGTATATATACGAAATGTTTCATAAGAGGAATAAAAATAAGTTTTTAATAATATTCTTTAAAAGAAAGAAAATTCAGAATATTTAAAATTGCTGATTTATATCTTTAAAAATTTAATTTTGGTCAATGTATTTAATTGTATAATAAAATTTTTTTAAAATTTTAGATAACTGCCATATATTTATTTTTTGTATCACGCATATTTAAACAAAGAACGATAACTCTTCAAACTTGGGTAATAACATTCAGAAAAAAATTCTTTAACTAGTATATCTATTTCAAGAATGATTTCAGCTATTAAAATAAATAGAAAAACTAAAAAAAAAATTATAGAAAAGCATTCTGGAGTAATAATCATTATAAAAGCATTCTCTTTTTTCATCATAGTATTAAATTATTGATTTTCGTCAGAGGGTTTTAATAACGTTGATCGATGACGTCACGACTGCAACAAAACAAAAATGTGATGTCGGCGCTGATGTATCCAGATAACTGTGTTTGAGAGGGAAATACTTTATAAATATGTTTGTGATTTATTAGAGAAAAGGATCATTAATCAGGTTTACTGATTTTAAAGCCGTATGTTTTTTTTTACTGAAGACAAGAAGCTGCGTTCTTATGTAAGTCAGGATTTCCTCTGATATTCTTTAAAAAAAATCAAAGAATGCAAATATAAGTAATAAACAACGATTATTCAGTGAACATGGCATTATGAATAGCAATAGCTCTGCTGGCATATTTTCCATGATGCGCTAGCGCGCATCATGGAATATGCCAGCAGAGCAATTGCTATTCATAACGCGATGTTCACTAAATAACGTTGTTTATTACTTAAATGTGTTACAATGTTTATCATATTCATCATGCATAGAAGCCATACTAAGCGAACATTTTCTATAATATTGGCACTGTATTTTATGTACATGTATACCTTACCACACCATTATCATTTCTCTGTATATTTTATTAAAAAAAATCATTCTGATAATACGTATGCATAAAGCTAATAATGAATAAAAATGAATGAAAAAAAACATAGCTTGAAGTAAAAAATTCCTTGTTCGTTTTTCGAAATATAGTTATTGTTTGATATTTAACACCATCTAATCCTCATTTTTGAACTTTGAAATCATGCTTAACACGATGTAAACTCTTAATCCCTTTGGACAATTTCAATTGCTTTAAAACATTTTCTCAATCAAAATGTTGTCCAATCAGTGCTATTTCCAAAAGATGATGTCCAGATTAGACATATATTAATTGTACATGTATTTGTTTTATACAACAAACACGAAAAGCCGAAAGAGTATTTTCGATACTTTTCTGATTAAAATAAATTTTTTTTCCTATTTTGTCTACAGAGCAAAGCATAGATTGAACATGCGGTCATTGATCATGAGCGGGACACGTGAAGAGGAGGAAAATGACTCAAACCATTATGTCAGGAAAAGGCTTAGGCTAATAATATTTTTAAGCTATTCAAATATTCCAATACATAAGTACTATAATTGCACACATCCAAGAGAACTTGAAATACTTTAAGAAATATCATCATTGTTATTTACAAGAATAATCTTCCCCGAGAATGTCACAAGTAGATCTCTACAATACACAAATGTTGACTAATTATAAAATGTACACTCCAACAATTTTAGGGTTAAATATTATTATAATGCTAAAACATTCCTTAAATATATAACATCAAGCATGTATTTTTAAAAAATATATAGAATAAAAATGCCTAATAAAATCTTTGTGAGAGGCTAAAGATCAATGTTACCAAGTTTTATAATGTATTAACAGGAAAGAAATATGATAAACAATATATCTACAATCTAGATGTAATATTAACTTAAGAATTTTACAATCAAAGACAGTTGAAGGTCATTAAATATATGAATCAATATTTAGGATACCCTCCATACACACCAGAGTAAGCACAAAACACTTCCCACTAGATGCAAATGAGGGCATAAATACCCTACGGGAAAAAGCTATTCTGCTCTGAATGAAGAGCTTTGATCAGATTCTTAACATTCTAGACTAGTAGCTTAAGCAAACTATTCAGTGGTGTTTTTGTGGCCATACTGTTATTCTGAAGCCTTTCAAATTAAATTTGCGGATACTCTTATAGTCTGAGGCCTTTGAAAATAAATTTGCGGTGCTGGGAAGAACAATAAAATTAATAAGTCATCTGGCTATAATTCAAATGTTCCTTAGAGAGTTTCAGGCAGATTTCTTTGATTAAATGTGCAGTTCAGATATTACTAATGCTGTAGACGACTTCCATCGGGAACATTAATGAGAATTATTTAAACCACTGGAGTGATCCTAATTTGCTGATGTCAGGCAGAATTTATCATATATTTAAAACATTATATCAGATATACATTTCTTATTCCATACTATTATTTATGTTTTATAGGTCAGATATGATACCGTTTGCACAATTGAAACTGTAGACTGTGGTACATATGTTTACGGGATCTCTATTTCCCTTTTACAAAATGCATCATTTAGTATAGATGCCATTTTTTCAAAACAGTGTCTTATGGTATGTTTAAGGGAAATGTAATTTAAAAAATCGAGCATCCCAGCTTTTGATTTCCCTGCTGAACCTGATGGATGAGAATCAGAGACCAGTAAAAAACGTTACAAGACTATTTTTCAAAATAAAGTCATATCTGTGAGATTTGAAGATTATTGTAAAATTAACAATTAAAAGAATTAAAAAAAAGTGCCTTGGGTTCAACTGAATCATATCCATCTAAAAATTTGTATGTAAAAACTGAATTATATTTTTTGATAATTTTCCTATTATATGTTCTTATTTTTTAACAGTTTCTTTTTTGTTCAAAAAGCTATTTTTTGATAGTGTGAAGGTTATATTTTTAGTATGTTTTATACATAGGTGGATATCCAAAATGAATATACAGATCTGTCAAAAGAAGCGGGTGACAACAACTCATATGCTGAACTGGTATTTTTTTTTATTGCATACCTGACCTTTTCTTTAATCCACAAAACGTACACTTCAAATGATTGTTTTGTCCCTGATACGTGCAATATTAAACTTTCTAAAAGTCGTGAGTGTATTAAACACGCCCAAATAAATAATGATAAAAGAATGCTATTTAGAAAGATAAGATCACGTACCAAAATGAGTTGAAACAAACACGCAAACAAATGGAATGTCAATTGAATTCTATATATCTTTATATATATCATTACAAAAAAGTGTCACTGTTTCCTCTAGCTCGCCCGCAAGGCAAAGCAGTTGGAATGTCTCCTCTTTTGTTGTGGAATAAGGAACTGATTCTTATGTCTCGGTTTCCCCTGCGACACGTGGATACAGGTCATTTGATGAGACCGTATAAAATAGGCTCGAGGTTGCGTATCGCAGTAGGTTTTCGCAGGAAAAAGATCCCCCATTGGTTAATATCCCTTATTGCATAGTATAGGTATAAACTCTCAGCCTTCCACCAGTAATGGTGACGTCTCCATCTAAGGAAAAAAGCTAAAATGTGCCGTTAAACAACAAATAAACATAAACAAAACTTTTTTTGTTAACTTATATGATGATTTTTTTTATTACCCGTCCAACAAAGCGAGTTTTTTTATGTTTATCAAGTCAATTGTCATGGGCTTTTTTCCTGGGCTTTTTTTTATAGATGAAGATTACGAACAGTAATTATTCTCAAACGACCTTTCGAGGAAAACGGATGATTGTAAGGGCTAACATGGATGTCTGAAAACAGTGGAATAGAATGCAATGGATGAAAATGTATCCCAGGTCCATCTGTCACTCCCACCGTTTGTTCTTTAACATGTTCTGTTAAACGATGTATATAAATTTCAGTTTAGTTTGAATATATACGAGCCTTTCAATTTGTACTAAAAACCTCAGTCAACATTTGAGACAACGAGATACTGAAAGCGAATTCATTGTATCGACCATAAATTTGTAAAATTTAAACGACTTTAAAAGATATCCGTGCATCATCTGAATATTTGTCCATAGCTTTCATGTGACATTAAGGTTGGTATAAAAAATGACAATTACACTGTAAAACTGATCCATGTTATTTATCCACTTCAATTATGATTATTAAATACATAATCAATTCAGACACACGCTGTTCACAGAAGCTCAGTCAGTAGAGCTCTCGCTTCGTGATCGGGAGGTAGTGAGTTCAAATCTCGGTCGCAATTGACCTAAATTGATAAAAAAAAAAAGGTAACAACTGTTCCTTCGCCCTGCACTTGGCACTTTAAAGTGAAAATTGCGGATATCACAGATGAGACCTTAAAAACGGAAGCTCCTTGTCACGGTAGAGGTTGACACAATAAACATCCCTCACTGTTCAACGGTCCTGAGTGCAGAGTAAGGTCAAAATTTGAAGTCCTTCATTATTATATGGTAACATCTCTTTTTGATTGAAAAATTCTCGAATGGGACATAAAACAACATACAATCAATCAATTAATACAGACACACAGTTTCCTCAATGTAAATTGAAGATTATTACGTGTTCAATAAAAAGCATTTAATATTTTGTAGAAAGGAATGCCTTCAACCACATCAAGGAATAGGGAAAAGAGAGAGGTAACTGGAAAACAGATCAATGAAAATAACAAATCGATGAAACATCTAAAGAGACTGTTCCTGGTACTTGTCTTCAGCATATTTATCAGTGCCACTTGCACAATAATCTCCTTATCCTACCTTCCACTGAGTCAAATTAGCGGTAATATCTAATTAGGCTTTTGTAAAGATATTTTAAGCATTTATGTTATATTTTATAATAAATTTATAATAAATGAATAAACATAAATAATTGTAGGCTTTACCTAGCTTGATGACCTATATATTAATATAATTTAGAAGGTTTTAACGCATTCATTTTTCACAGTTTAAAACATTATGATTTAACTTGGTATACTGCTTTTTACTATGTTTTATTACCTTAATTCTGTAGTAAAACGATTTTTTTAAAGGAATGTTATGTCTTATATATTTTGATAACACATAATTACTAAACATTTCTGGTTCATAGATAAGTTGAGGAATAGTAAACAAAAGGAGAACAGTTGTGAAAATTATACATCAAATTTGCAGGACGTTTTCGGTGCGTAGGGAATTTGATATTTCTATTTTTAAGAATTTTCTAACATACATAGATACAAATCCTATTAGTATAATGTAAATTCTCACATTGCTATAATAATTAATAATAACGATAACAGAAATAACATATTTCAGGGAGCACAGGCCACAGTTTTCTTATCAGCTTTATCCAAAGTCATCCCATAGCATCAAAAGAAAATAGAACAATACTTGTGTCATCCGAAAGCGATTTTCATATTACTGTTGAGCTTGCTGATGGCCAAAGCTCGGATTTAATATCCACATCTACTATACAAAGTGGAAAAGCCACCTTGAAGAAATTAAATATTCATTTTTCCATTGTTCCCATATATTTTACCATTGAGTCAAAAGCTCTTCTTGTCCGAACGACATCGTTAACGTCTGTGCTATCTTTGTTAAAAGTAGAACGAACTTCAGAGAGTACCAATGTTTTACCTATTAAAAAGCTCTCAACATATTATATTCTGTCCACGGCAAAACCAGCTAGGTCTCATTTTGACACCGGAAGCCATTTTACCATTGCGTCAGCAATGGATAATACACTTGTAAGTATACGTTTTGCAATAGATCGGAAAACACCTATAGCGTTGCAAGAAAAGAATTACGGCAACGGTGACACATTTACTTCAACTCTTAACAAGCACCAAACATTTCAAATTGGACATCTAGCGGATTTGTCGGGAACAGTGATCAATGCTTCAAATCCGATGGCTGTTTTTGCTGGAAACAAATGTAATAGGATTGGAGACTATGGAAGATGTAACTGGTTCTACCAGTGGATGAATTAGATAATATTTTTATTGTTCCTCCAAATATTCATCGATATCTAACACAAATTCGTGTACTAGCTTCTTTTCATACGTCAGTTACATACACAATTGAAGGAAATAAAACATCAACAGTTTTTCACAAAAATAAGTAAAATGATTTGAACATCCAAGAAAATGAAGTTTGTGTTATACAATCGATAAAGCCTTTATTGGTTATACGTTTTGCAGCTGTTTCCACTAAACCTGATATCTATGGCGACCCATACATGATTGTAATACCAGGAATAAACCAATATCTTAATAAATACATCAATGTTATTCCTAGTGGATTTAATTTCAGCTTTGCCACTTTTATTGTGAAAAATGATTCTTTTAAAAACCTTGAGATAAATGGAACCAATGTACGTGAGCATAACAAAGTGTCTAATTCGGATATTTTTATTGGAACAACTGCTTATATTGTTTGGACTATATCGGTACCTAGCGGAGTTATTGTAGTGAAAACAACGGATTGCTCGTATTTGGATTTATTGTATATGGACATCGTGCCTATGACGGATATGGTTACTCTGGGAACAGTCTTTTATCGAATATTGCTAACCGACCTCATAATTCCCGACCTCATAATTCTTTCTATTAAAAAAAAAAAGACGGATAGAGGTTAAATAAAATTTCAATAGTTTTTCTTTCTTTTTATTTGTATTTTAATTATATCATGGAAATCAAAAAAGATCAAGTCTAAATTAAAGTAACCCTAACAAAAAAATACTATAGTTAACTATAGTTAACTATAGTTTACTATAGTTAACTATAGTGATAACTTTGACACTTTGAAAACTTTGATTTACTATAGTGATAACTTTGACACTTTGAAAAACTTTGACGAAAACTTTGACACTTTGAAAAACTTTGGCGAAAACTTTGACACTTTGAAAAACTTTGGCGAAAACTTTGACACTTTGAAAAACTTTG